>PVKM010040249.1:0-13503 GCA_004027735.1 Carollia perspicillata
AAATATAAAAACTGATTTTTTTCTGATAGCAGTCTCATTTTTGTTGGCAAATTTTAAAGAGGATCTCTTAAAATATTTAGTTTTCATTTGCAAAATCTCTTCCACATTCTCTTAAAAGAAAATGCACTGAACAAAAATATATATACATGTATATTTCAAACATCACATTAAACATTGCCAAGAACACAGAGATAAATGAGGCATCACAATTACCCACGAGGAGATTCTAGGCTAATTGGATGAGATAACCAAATAACTTAATCACAAGAGTGAATGCAGGTGTTATGAGAAGGAGTTGGAAGAGAAGTTTAGGATTTGGAGCCAGACTACTGTGAAGTCCAAGTCCTTATACCAAGCATTAGCTTTGTGGTCATGCGATCACCCAGGGTCCTGAAATTTCAGTTTAGTCATTTGTAAAATGGGACTTTCATGTGAAATCAAGAGAATATTTTTTATACAACCCAACATAAATTTAAAAATAATGCAAAAAGGCAAGCTGACAGATAGGGTTTCAAAGGATGAATGAGACAGCTATGTGTTGTGATTAATAATATAGTCTACCTCACAGGTGTGCATCCATTTGCTAAGAAAATGGTGCTGGAGGCGGGATGGATAACACCTACAGAAAGCAAAAAAGAAGACATTTCCAGAGAAGGAAACAGCATGGCGTGGAGACTGTTAAATTCAGGTCATTTTCGGCAAACATGGATGATTACTTTTGGCAAAATATGGGCCTCACATATAGGGATAGTAAGAAATCTGGTTGAAAAGGTCAGGCAAGTCTTGATGCCAGGGGTTTACAGACGTGGTTATGTGAATGGAATTTTAGACACAATATGTAATGGTCAAGTGGTTTATGAAGTAGGGACACAGTTTGTTCTGAATGGAAAGAAGGCACGCCTGTTGGAATCATGAAAGATGGACTGGAATTTAGAGTAAACAGAGGATAAAAGTGGGCTGCAATCATGGGGTGAGTTTGAACTAGAGAAGGAACAGTAGGAATTAGAATAGTGACAGACTGAGGGACTCCAATGATTCTGAAGTTCAAACCATTAGGTAAGGCCTCCTTGGGACTCTCTATTTAGCCACTAAATATAAATTTCTAACTCATGATCCTAAAGTCATCTCAAATTCAATAACATTTTTTCATATCTCCTCTAAATTTGCTTTTTCTACTTGCAACCACTAATAGTGTCGTAGCCAAATTTATTCATTGCATCATCCCCGCAAATTTTGAGGTGAGTGTCCTCTAATTTGACTCAAGGTATCTCAAGCCTACTCAGCTTCCCTAGTCAGAAGCATTAAAGTCATCAATAGTCACATTCTCTCCTTTACCTCTTCTATCCAGTAATTTGCCAAGTCTGCTCAGTTCCTCCTTATCTTTGCCATCTGTCTGTCCCTCCTGTCCCCTTCAGGCTTATGTTTAGACCATCGTCTCTCTCCTGAATTATTGTAAATGCTTACTTGCAATCATTGCTTGACAAATACCTTGTAATTCATTGCCTTTTAAGTTTCTATACTTATTTTAGAAACAGCTTGTTAATTTATATAACAATATCCTGCTGGGCTTTTTATTAAATTTGTAAGTATAGATTAATATTAAAAGAATTGATATTTATACAACACTGAGTTTTCTATTCCTCTGAAATAAACTTTTCCCTTTTATTTAGGTCTTAAAATCTCTCAATAATGTTTTGTAGTTTTCATTGTAGAGGGTTTTTTTTTTTACATATTTTGTTAGATATCTCTAAAATGAATTGTTTGGTGTCATTGTAAATTGTATTGTTCTTTAATTTCCTATTTTGTATATTGATATTGAATCTAGCAACTTTGATAAATACACAAAGAATACATTAAACAATAGGGATAATTATATCTACATGTGACCATATGGATGAATCTCACAAATACATTATTGAATAAAAGAAAGTAGTCAAAACAGGGCATGTGATGCAATTCCATTTATATGACGTACAAAACCAGGTGAAACAAATCTCTGCTGTTTGATGTCAGGATAGTGACTCCTTTTAGGGATTAATCACTGCAAGAAATTACAAAGGGGCTCATGAATAACTGGTAATGTTCCATTTTTTTCATCTGGATCCCAGTTATAAGCATGTGTTCAGTAAGTGAAGTCAGAAATCTGAATATTAGTGTGCACTTTTTTGTATGTAGACTTGGTGAAAGGTTATCAAAATTAAAACAACAGAGATGAGTTTTACTCCCAGTTAGCTTTTACTACTTATCATACTTCATGTTATGTCAATGATGGAGGTGCAGAGAGGTACAAATGCTGGGAGTGGTTTGCACAATTTGTATATTATATATTCCTAAGAAATTCCCAAACTATGACATGTTTTCATGTTTCACTGCTAGAATAACTTAGCTGTAGTTGAGTTTCTTCTAAATTTTAAATACATTTTGACTATTAAAGCTCCGGGGAAAAGCTGGGATGGAGACCCACTGAAAACAGATTTACTCTGACAGTGACACTTGCGCAAAGTCAAAGTAGGAGGTGGGAGGCAAGGACTTGCTTGTTGGTGAAAACAGCTGCTAAGTAAAGGTATCACCATGTGGAAGAGGTTGACTTTAAGGGGAAATGTTATCATGCTAAGTTCTGGTGTAATTTTCTCACTGAGATGCCTTGTACACTGAGTATTGTATTTACTTCTTAGTAATTGCTATCGAAAGCATACTAAATAGCCATGGGGTATATATTCAAGAATTTCATGTTTCAAAATTGTATTTTTTCTTACCTAACAGAAAGTATATGATTTTGCAGTTGTATTTTTGTTCTATATATTTATTTGTAGCCTTATCTTAGTAGGTATACCAATGTATTGCTTTATGACAAGCTTACGTGTTTAATAATAAAAAAGCCTCCCACCACTCTTGCAAGGATTCCAAGCTTATTATTATAAGGATGTTTTTCAATATGTTTATGTTTTATCCATATAAAGTAAGTAAAGCTATAGAATTTATCTAAATACCACCATAGTACATACTGATATCGATTTTAGTTCTGTTTTTAATGGACTTCCAGACTTCTTAATCGATCTTAACAAAATTGTGCTCAAGCAATGTAAATATACTTTCCCCCTTTAATTATATTTTTAAAGCTTATATTAACTTTAAATAAAAATGTACTGGTGTCTAATTGGTACTGTTTCAAAATAAATAAAAATTCTTAGCAGGAAAGAAAAACAACATCCAATATAACCCAACTCTATCCAACTACTGTGTTTAAGAGAGTAACATGTATTGTGGACATGTACATTACTAAGAATTCAGATTTGAGATTTTTAAATATTAGTTACCTGCAAAGAAACCTGCCAGCACATTTGAAAGCTGTCTCGAGTTTAGCAGAGTCATTTTACACTTTAGCTAAGTCACTAGGCTTTGAAAGAGCTTGAGACACGTTGAAGGTGTTTAATTCATTTTCAAATTTAACAGTTCCATAAGGTTGGTGTGAAATGGTTAAAGATTAAATATTATGGTGAGAATTTTAAAATATCATCTATATATTTTAAAACAATAAAACTAATATAATAAAAATAATAGACATATTGATGAGCATTTTCTACAGAACAAATACAAACATAAATAACAAGATATATACTTGACATTCCTTTCTATACTTTCTTTACCTATCACCAGCAAAAATTATCTAATCAGTTTGGCAAACAATGATGGCAATAAAGGCTGTATCTGCTCAAATAATGAGCAATTTTTCCACTGCAGACACTTGACAAAGCAAGTCAAATTAGAACAGATAAATCAAATTGTTATTGTTTTAGCTTTAGAGATGGACTACAAGGTCTGTCTGGAAAAAGTCCAGTCAATGTTCATATAATGGGAACGGTTTGTGTGACATCAATGTAACCTGACAACTGAGGAAAGTGGACTGGAATGCACATGCATGAACAATGATGACTTCACTGTACTAGTCAGCGGGTTCAGTAGATGCTGTCAATGAGCATGTGTACTGTGTGGCCATTGCATTCAAAATGAGCAAGTAGAGCAACAGATCTGCATCACATTAGGTTAATCTTGAACATTCCTCCATGGAAACTATTCAGATGATTCAAATGGCCTCAGCTATGGGCAATTGGTGATTGGTAGCTTCATCACAACAAAGTGCTTGTTCATGCATCATATCTCATGCAGAGCTTTTGGTGAAAAATTAAATCACCCAGGTGACTCAGCCCCCCCGTAGCCTAGATTTGGCACCCTTTAACTTCTGGTTTTTCCCAAAACTAAAATTACCTTTGAAAGTGAAGAGATTTCAGACTGGCAATGAGATTCAGGAAAACACAACAGAGCAGCAGATGGTGGTTGGGAGAACTTGCTAAATCCCAAGGTGCTTTTGAAGGGGACTGAGGTATCAGTATTTCTTGTATCTTATTCAATAAATGTCTCTATTTTTCATAGTACATGGCTGGATACCTTCTGGACAAACCTCATATATATGTCCCATTAATATGATTGGTCTTTAATTAAGAAATTTAAAGTCTAAAAAAATCTTGCAAGTAGAACACTGTATACAAATTCAAAATTACAATGTTCTTCAAAGCTCAAGTCTTTTACTTTCATAAATTCTGCTATGTGGGATGGATCACTAGAAAAAAAAAAGGATCTGAGTTAGGGTGAAATCGTATCACATTGAGGAAGACAGCTCACAATATGTACATGTCAACTCAAGCAAATGCACAGTAAGTACCAAGTAGAACTTTGAATGGGCTTGAAAAAATTAACTCAAAAATCACTGATATGGACCATTCCCATGAGCATCCACAAACCTACCGCAATCTGTTTCACTTCAGGGCCGTGCAATGTGGTGCCTAAGTTATCGACTAGCCTATCAGAAAGCAAAAGGCTACGTTCCCACTCAACTGCTGTCAGCTCCAGCAGCAGCTTAGGTCTAGATTAGCAGATAGATTGAAGTTTATGGGTACAGGAAGGGCAACAGATGTCCAGAAAGATATCATCCCAGAATCCTGTCTTTATTGATGTCATTACTATTCATCATAACTGACGTATAATAAATCTACATTCTGTTGCCCATAAGATGTACAGACTTACTATGAAGCAATTTTAGGCTATAAATTACAAACATCAAAGACCTCTAAAATAGATTTCCAATTTTTTTTTGTTAGACATCAGGTTATCAGATAGAGGAGTTTAAAGCACTTATTAAAAGGCAATTTACCACTGGCTAGTATAGTTCAGTAAACTGAGTACCAGCCTGCAAACAAAAGGGTCACCAGTTTGATTCCCAGTCAGGGCACATGCCTGGGTTGTCGGCCAGGTTCTCAATAGGGGGTATGCAAGAGGCAAACACACATTGATGTTTCTCTCCCTCTCTTTCTTCCTCTGTTGCCCTCTCTGAAAATAAATAAAAATAAAATCTTTTTTTAAAAAAGCAATTTAACAATTTCAAATAAAAATATTAATGATTGAAGAGAAATGGATTTTTTAGTACAAAGGAAGGCTATATTATAGTATTTCCTTTTGAGTAAAACATTCCTAAAGAAAAGAACTCAACATAATCATTTTGTTTAACCCTTAAATATGATTTTAGCAAGTGCAGGCAAGCTCAGAGTACAGAAGAATACTACACCTTGACCTTGAAAAATGCTTAGCATCTGTGTGTCAGCAATAGGCAACAGCACCCTGAGAAAGCACATGCAACCTAGGCAAGGATTCAATTATAGGGGAAAAAACGATCAATCTATAAAAGTCTTTTAGGTGTTAGCAAGCAAGGCATTATTCACTGCTTTTAAATTTGCAAGGTAATTGAAGTCATTATCCACTCCAGGACACTAAAGAAAATTCTTCATAAGAAAGGGAAAATGGTGATTAAGAGATTTTGAAACATTCGGAAGAAAAGAAAGAAACCACAGAGAAGACGCTCTTACTGTGGCAGCCACAGCTGTAAATTGCTGAACCACACGAGAAAACAAGACTATTTTCTCAGAGCTGAAGATTTACGTTTGAGTAAATGAATTTTTTCCTAGATAAATTAAATGAATAGTTCCAAGGCTTTCTCAACGCAAACTTAGACCTGAGTTAGTGAATACTGGACAATTGTCATAAACAACCAAGCTTCCTGATGAGACTAAACACAAGAGTATTCTCTATCTGCATTTCTTCATTCGGAGAACATGTAAATCTCACTATGGTCTTTGGTAACCCTCTGGGAACCGAAAATAACATTGCCAGGAATAACCGCTATTTAGATAGAACAGAACTGGTTTGTCGTATAAACTTGGTGGTGTACAGCTTGTGCTGTGTTAATTTTGTATGTCTTATCAAATCTGTGACTTTTCAAAATAGGGCTCAAAAAAGATCGAGAGGTGAATAAACATAACTTCTGAGTTCTGAAGGAACTACACTTGTTTCAGTTACAGACAGCCCAGTTTGTTGCTAAAAGAATTTCAGTGTAAGTGAAATGATGTCATTATTAGTGGTTATGGGCTGAATTGTGCCCCTACTCACCTTAGAATGTGACTGTGGAGAATCTCGACAGAAGTGATTAAGTAAAAATGAGGTCATTAAGGTGGGATTTATCCAAGATGACTGGTGTCCTTATAAGAAGGGGTAATTTGGACACTGACATGTACAGAAGGAGGACAATTGGAAGACACAAGGAGATAACCGCCATCTCCAAGCCGAGCAGAGAGACCTAGAACAAATTCTTCCCACACAGCCTTTAGAAGGAACCATGGCTACCAACACGGTGTTCTCAGACTTCTAGTCTCCAGAACTGTGAAAACATCAATTTCTGTTGTGTGAGTCACCTCTCTGAGGCAGCCTTAGCAAACGAATACACATTCATTTACCTAGTTTCCCTTTAGGAAACAAATTTATCAAAAATTCTGACCAAGTACATTTGATCTCGTTTGGCTTTTTCTCCCTAATTCACGAGTTAGAGAAAGAGAGCAGACTGCAGATGCAAAGTTTCCCAAAGTGAGTCGTTTCATTACCTCCACTGGAAGGTGGGGTGTGCAAAGCCCATTTTTCTCTAATGTCCAGATGTATCTTCCTGGCAATATTAGTGTCATTTTGCTTCTCTTCCTCTTGGTTCTCTGGTTAGTTTCTAGGTTCCTTCAGAAATTATGTAGGGAAGAGGGGTGCTATTTTCTGACACCCTTCAAGGACTCGAAGAAACAACGAGCTAATTGTGGATTAGACTGGATCAATGAAAAGGAGACTGAGATCCACTTTAATAATAATGACAGTTTGTGTGATGATCACAAACTCTTTTTATTTTATCTTTTTAACTGCTAGAATCACTTTTTTTCTCTCAACCTTGCCCACTTCTAGGTGACACCACCCTGTTCTACTTGAGGGAGACTTGATAAACATCAGATTTAGGGCTATCATCCTGATTAAACATGCCCTAGAGTTGTTATTGTTTTCAAGATTTTCTTTTGATGTGTATTGTACCAGGAACAGATGAACAAACCACATTCAGAAATGCTGCACTATTTCTCAAAATATTTTTCAAATTTTTAAAAACCAAAATGTGTTCTCATAAACACTTTTGTCATTAAAGCAGTGTGTATTGTAAGGAAAATTCTTTCCATGTGTGTCTTATTCATTTACACTTAACTAATCAACAAATTGTTTGGAGAAAAAAATATTTGATTGCCCAGTAAATTGTTTTGATCTTTTTATTTTAAAAGCAGGATATGTTATCAAAAGTAAACAAAACCCAACTTGGGTAGTTGATTCTGAATTCTGTTGTTCTGAGTGTCAGTGTTTGATTCTTGAGCAATTATCATTTCTAGGCCAAGCAATTTCTAAAATATTTATAAACGAGCATTGCTTTCTAGAAAAATATTAAAATGTTGGTCATCAATGAACATGCATAAAGGACCTGTAGACACAGAAATGGGGGGTGATTGAATGTGGAAAGTGGGGGTGAGCAGGGCGGAGAGAATATTGTGGAGAAACTGGGGACAACTGTAATTGGAAAACAATAAAAAAATTTCCAAATTAACAAAGAAATGTTGGCCTATATACTTCTCATATATAATAACACCATGATAAAAATTTACCCCAATTAAAATGAAGAACTCCTTAGGCTATTAAAAGCTAGGCTATGGGGCACATAAATACAATGCCAAGACATATGTTTCAATGATCATTGGAGTAAAAACATCAGTGCTACTAGATGGTATAGATATTGAGAGATGAAAACATAGTAATTTAGTCCAGATTTGCACTTATTCTGTACTTGGGACTGAATTCGCTCTCCTAGTGAGCAGAATATTTCATAAGGACTTTAAATTCCTTGGAATAACTCACAACCTTGGAATGTAAATATTATTGAAACAGAAATGTGTTTTACAAACAACATTTGGAAGATAATCAAAACAGTAATATTAAAGTACTGTATGTATTCAGAATTAGTGATAACTTTAATACATTTCTAAGTGTGGTGTATTCTAACCACATAGGACTCATTTCCACTTTACTACTTTGCGAGTTGTCACAAAAAGATGTACCTTCTTGTTATTATAATATCTTATGGAAACTCAAATTACCATGAGTTGTTTAAATATGCTTTAATATTTAGTAACACTTAAGCCTATGAATATATAACTATAAACTTTTAAATATATATTGAATGATATATCAAAATGCATTAAAATAATTTGTAATATTCACATGATTACCCTGGTACAGTCATATAACTAATGGGCTATTAATTATTTTAAAGATTGTATTTATTTATTGTAAGAGAGGGAAAGGGAGGGAGAAAGAGAGGGAGAAGAACATCAGTGTGTGGTTACCCCTGGCGCAGCCCCTACTGGGGACCTGGCCCGCAACCCAGGCATGTGCCCTGACTGGGAATCAAACCAGCAACTCTTTGGTTTGCAGGCCGGCACTCAATCCACTGAGCTACACCAGCTAGGGCTTAACTTTTTTATATTCTGTTTATTAAACATTATGTTCCTCCAGATTATTTTTTCTATACAGTAAGAGCATTCAAAAAATGAAATAAAAGTTGATAAGTAGACATTATCCCCCCAACTAACTATAGATCAGTACTTCTCTGTAAAATATGTCTATAAAATATTTTCCTAGAAACATATTTCTACTATAAAATAATTCTAAAATTATTATGATAGCTATGAACTATTGAAAGACTTTATATATGTTCTTTTGAATCCTCACAGTTACCTTATATTTTATAAATACCGTCTTCATATTACAGACTAGGAAACAGAGGATCAGAGAAACGGCATAACTTTCAAAGCTGGTAAGAAATCAGGCCAACATTTGAACTATGTCTGACTTTTCTAATTTCTGAGTTCTTTCCACTGTCATGTGATTTCTCTCAAATCTCCTAAGGGGAGTCTGTGATTTTTTTCTCTTGCAAGGACTACTGCATATTTTAAAAGGTCATTCATGGCTAACACTTTGTAACACAAAAATCTCTGTAAATATCAAATCAAACATCAGATTTTTTCTTATTCAAAGGTGAAATTCCATATTCCTTTCTAAGAAACAGTGTAAGAAAACAATAAACACTATTTTCTGAGAGCGTAAGATCTACGCACGCATAATTGGACTTTTTCCTAGATACAGTAAATGAATGAATAGTGCCAAGTTTTTCTCAACTCAACCTTAGCTCTCAGTTAGTGAATTCTGGACAACTGTCATAAACAACCAAGTTTCCTGATGAGACTAAACACAAGAGTATCGTCTTTCTGCATTTCTTCATTCAGAGAACATGTAAATCTCACTAAGATCTTTGGGTATCCTCTGGGAACAGAAAATAATTTTGCCAGGTATAACTGCTATTTAGAGCAGATTGATTTGTTGTATGAACTTGGCTGGATACAACCAGTGCTGTGATGATCTTATCACATCTGTGGCTCTTTAAAAATAGGGCTCAATAGAGATCTGGAGGTGAGCAAACGTAACTTCTGAGTTCCTGGAGGAACTACAATTGTTTGAATGGACAAACAACAGCTCATGGGTCAAATTTAGCTTTCTGCTTGTTTTTATACAGGTTGAAAGCTAAGAATTATTTTTATATTTTAAAATGACTGAAAAAATAGATTTATGCCATATAAAACTATTATATAGTTTAAATTTTAGTGTCCATAAATGTTTTCTTGGAACGTGGCCACATTCATCTGCTTATTGTCCAAGGCTGCTTCTATACTACAATAGGAGAGTCAGTAATTACAACAGAGACTGGTCTGCAACACCTAAAATATTCACTCTCTCGCGTTTTACAGAAACATTTACTGATCCCTGATACATGGTGTAGTAATGCAATAATAGCTAAGAATCACAGTTTAAATAACGTGAATTAAGATATTTTCCTATTTTATACGGTAAAAATAAAGTTGCAAAGAATGGATTAATTGGAAGATATGGTAATTAAGCCAAAACACAAGTCTCTAAGATATAATAATATTTTGTGTTATTTAAATTTGCTATATTGTGTCCTGCCTTACAACTTTATAATTTTTGACTCCCAGTTGTGACATCATTGGTGGAGTGGCCACTTCACAGAGAACACTACTAATCTGGAGGTGAAACAAGTCCAAGTACTTGTCTTCTATGAGAAAAATGCCTTGCACCCCCTGCAAAGGTTTGTAAGAAAAAAAAAAGTTGTCCTTAATAAGATTTAAAATTTCTTCCATGATTCGGGTTTCATAGATAAACCTATATGTGGGAAATTAACTGGAAATCAAATATGTACAATTACTGGGAAAAAATATAAAATAACTTTATTACTTAGCAGATAGTCCCATTAGAAAATAAATAACAGAACCTTATGTTGCTGTTTTAATATGTGCACTATGAGTTATGCCAGTAGGTCTTCTTGCAAAAATGAATATAGTTTATTTTAATAGAAAATATTTTTTGGTCAAAACCATGTGTATACCAGCTTTCCCAGCTCCTTTTGACTACAAAGATGTTCTACCATATAAATAACGAATACCATGAAGCTGTCAACTTCCATCCTCTCAGTTTTATTTAGAAAACACAAACATATAGAGTTAAAATATTTGAACTGATGTAAAATCTGCTGTCGTGTTTTACATAAAAATCTGGGGTAACGTAAACTTAGAACACTAATGTTTTCAAAATACAATGGGGTTTCTTAACTCTGTTTCCTAGGGCTACCTGTGTATTCAACACAGGAATCTATATAAAGAGAAAACATGTGCATACTGTCACCTTTACATTAACCCGATTCCAGTGTTGTCAGAATTAACCATTTCCACAGAAAGCTAATGATTCATTTTTCACCTTGCATAAAAGGCTTATGAACACTTAAATCAGTGGAGCTCAGGCAAACAGGACTGTGATTATACTGGATACGAAAAAAGGTGGTCAAGAGATTACTGCAGCATATCCACACAACAGCACTAAACATCAACAAATCTAGAAATACAACAATAAAATAAAATAAAAACAAATTTTTAGCCGCAATAAGTATATTCCATGATTTGTCATATTTGCCTTCTGGTAAAGCATGCCACAGTATAAATGAATCCCATCTTTAAAAAAAAATTGGTGTGTGTGTGCAGAAGGATTATTTCATCACACAATTACTAAAAGAAATTTTGAAGTATTTTCTGAAAATGTTAAACATTTTTCTGTTAATGCACTATATGCTTTATTTCTCTATGCAACTTCTAAGAATGTAATATTATCTAATAATCTTGAACAAAAGGATATCGCATACATAAAAAAAGAATATATTATTATTAAATATAGTATATAACAAATACAAAAAAGATGAATATACTGACAACTAAAGTCTCCTCTTATCTGTAGCATTGTAAAGTTATTAGTATCATTTACAGTAAATACAGGCAACAAAGAAGAAAATCAAATTGTAAAGCAAATAAGTTTTTTAAAAAGGTAGTAGAGAAAGGAACAGTAAATATACAAGTAAAATTGGTCAAAAACAATAATATAAATTAAATTTGAATGGATTCTTTTAAAAAACATAAAAAACTTACACAGGCAAGTATGTCAGTAAAATAAGTACAAATCACATAAAATAATAAATCTGAACACTTTCAAATGGCATGGTCATGCATGAAGTAAAAACAAATATTTCATTAAATGTTCAGAGCAGAAACAGGAACAAAATGAATTACAATAAAAACTAGTTTAAGCCTAATGTTTGTACAGCGCTGCTATTAATTTACACAGTGGGTTATAGTTACAGTAAATTTAAATTTAAATCAAACGTGTCAAGTAAATAGAAGAGAATCTACCTCTCATCAGCTATGTGGCTCTTGGCTTGGTGTTTTGTTAAAATAAACACAGTTTGCATGTAAAATTCATGTCTCCACCACGATATTTTTTTCCATCCTTAATCATTGTGCTCATGCAGGCCACTCGATTTATCACTTTAACATTGGGTAGTCACTCAGTATGAATACACCGATGTATGATAGCTTATGAAAACATTTTGAGGACAGCAGAGGAATATGGAGTAAAAGAAAACAAATAAAATAATAGATATAGATGAAGAATTGAGTATTTTAATCTATATAAAGGATATAACACCTTTAAATCATAGTCCATTCTATGAGCCCACAAAACTTTTTTATACAGTCACCGATTGATTACTTAATTACTTGCAGTTTTTGGTGATTATAAAAAGGCAGCTACAAACATTTGTGTACAGATTTTTGTGTGAAGGTAAGTTTTCAGTCCATTTGGGTAAATACCAAGGAGCATAATTGCTGGATTATATGGTAAAAAATTGCCAAGTTGTCTCCCAAATTGATGGTGTCATTTTGCATTCCCACCAGTAAAGGGCATTCCTATTGTTCTGCATCTACTTCAGCATTTAATATTGTCAGTGTTTTGGATTCCAGTCATTTGAATAGGTGTGTAGTATCTCACGGTTCTTATAATTTAATAGAATTCGGTGTCGTCTGAAAATAATATAAATATTCCAGCTTTCTTTTGATTAGTGTGATCTTTCTCTATGCTTTTACTTTTAACTTAGGTTTGAGTCTTTAAAGTGGGTTCCTAGTAGAAAATATAAAATCGGGCTTTGTTTTATTTTTTTAAGTTCACAATGACAAATCTGTCAATTAGTTGACACAGTAAGGCCATACACAGTTAAGGTATTATTGATAACAATTATATTGATATTTTACCATGCATAATTATGTGGTTTAAATTGATTGACTTACATTTTACCTCTTCTCTTAACACCACACATGCCTCTTTCTTATATAAAAATGCAATGGTTTCTTTAGAGAAGGTAACATATGTATTTTAACAAATCCAAGTCCCCTTTCAAATATTTTAATAGAGTATTCTTAATTTCTTCCTTTTCTCTCTCATGACATTGCTAGCATTCTCATCATATAGATGATCTGTAATAATCTAACACAGTTTATATTACCGTAAGCTGTTATATCTTAGATAAATTAACAATAATAAAAAATATAAATATTTGCCCTTAACTTCATTTACTCCTTTTTCACAATCTTCCTT
>PVKM010040250.1:0-13489 GCA_004027735.1 Carollia perspicillata
AACATCTAAGGCTCTCCCTTGGAATAGATAGATCACTAGCCAGGAACTTGTTTCTTTTTTATCACTGTTTCATAGCTTTTCCAGGAAGGTATTTTTATTAGGATCTCATCAGATATGTCACTATATTGTTTTATTTGCTATGACATTTCACTTTTTTGAGATGCATAGTGAGGACTTGCTACTAAAGCACCCTTTTGGAAGAGAGGATTTATTGCACACATGCATAGAGAAACAGTATTATGTAAAAAAATGTATATGCTGGCAAGCAACCTAGAATTACAATATTAATAAAACAGATTTACCTGTATAATAGGCATGACATATAAATCACTCTAAGGAATTGGTGACATATTAACATTTCATACAGCAGTTACCTTTAGTAGAGATCTGTCTCTTACCTTAATCCCAGTTGGAGATTTTGCAAGTGTTATTCACTGACATTTTATAAGGGCTACTGTGCATATTATTCAATCAACAACTGTGTCAATCTGTTAATGTTTCCAATTCTCGAAGTTTGTAATCTAGGATTTTATTTCTGAATCCTGCAGCCTGGCTGCTAGTGTTTTATTTTTTCTTACATATGATCACATACTGCTTTCTCCTATCAATGAGAAATACTTGTCAGAATACTTCGTGTCAATGTATAAGAATTATATGGCGATATCTTTAAAACCACATGTAAAGTGATGGTATGAAGCAATTTGCACAAGTAATATCTCAGATTCCCTTCCATGCCTTCAATCATGCTGCCGACCCACTTGAAAGATTCCTTCAATTTCCTTCTTCTAGAACAGTCCATGTTCTCTGAGGAGTGCTTCCTAACCCCTACACACCAGCATTTTGGTTGTTTTGCCATTTTGCTGTTGATTAACAATCGATTTAATATACTAATGACAGAAATACAATTTTCACATTAAAATGAACCCATAGTTTTAATTCATTTTCATGTCTTTCCACCTATAGCCTCAGCTCCATGAGTTCATAATTTTGTTTTCCATTGTTTCTGAATTTCAACTAACAGATTATTAATACCTAATAAGTGCTCAGTAAAAATCCTTTGCATTTAATTTCATGTTGACAGCCTCATCCTAATTCAGGCCAAAGCCTAGTTCATGTGGCAGTTGTCAAGGCACCTAAGAATAATGAGAAATTAAAAAAAACATAATTTTTGCTTTGTGGTTTTCAAGTACTAAACTACTGAGGAAATATAAGATTTGAATATTCACAATTACCAGAATTGGTTAACTTCCTGTGATCTGGCAGAGAAAATTAACAATATAACCCTTAAACTCTTACTAATGTATCCCCCTGATGCTATTTATTTTTCATAGCTCTACAGAATATGCAGAGGCCTTTAGGGAATTATCATATAGATCATTTTGTGGTATGCTTGATTATGTTTTCATATAGTTTGAATTCTATAAAAGGGCACAAGGACTCTAAAACATTATGAATCTGATTGTCTGTTATAAGGTAAGATTTTATTCCAGATTTAAATAATAAAAATAGCTAGAAATCTGTGTAAGGGAGAGAATATAAATGGACCTGATGAATCATAAAAAAGGAGGCGTTGCAATCATAGGTACTAGGATAAGACAATCAAAGAAGGACAACCATCACACCCTCAAATTAGAGCATGCTTGGTGACCTTAACAGCTTTGAAAACCTATTCCTCCTACACACAGATACATCCTTACCCTAACTGTTCACACCCAGAAATGGGGTGACATTAATGCATTATTTTCAGCTCAGAATTAAATTAATTTTATCTATCCATGCATAACTTGGGATTCTAGGAAGGACTAAAGGGGGTCTGTATGATATATGCGAACAACTAATTACCCACTCTGTTTCCTATAATATCTTCACTTGAATGATTCTTTCGTTGAAAATAATGGTCTGTGTCCCATGGTGAAACAGATTGAGTCAGCTGTTTCCTGAGCTTTTCAAGTGATGAGCAGATGCATTTGTTCTTAATTTGCAGGATAATTTGGGCCTTAAATCCCTATGTTTTATAATGTTTGTTCCTCAAACTATGTACTATCTTTGTGAGAAGCAAATGCAAATATCTAGGAAATCATTAGATTTAGGAGTCCATAATAGTATAAAAGAATGTAGGTAGTCCAAAACATCATGCCAAGACCCTTTGGTTTATAAATTATCTGAATAGATAAATGCTTGATAAGTGATATAGCCTGAGTTCACAGAGTAAATACTTTTTTCTTGCATTATTGACAAGTACAGCTAAAGAATGATTTTTTAAAATATAAGTGTCAATGCATCTCTTAGAAGTTGAGTAACCTTTTATGAACATATGATTAGCCTTATATGCATAACTTCATTCCTTGAAGTCATAGTCACAGTGCTACCATAGTGCTATCATTAGCAAATTTATGTATTTTCTAATATTTTAATTCAATTTTATGATGATAATCTCACTATCACTAATGATAATAACTGGAATTAGCTGAGCACTTTCTGTTTTTCGGGCATTGTGCACACAGCATCTCACATGTGAGCTGGGACACAATCACACGTGATCAGCATTAGTCCTGGAGAGTAATGGGAATTAACACTATAACCCTGAAACTCTTTTTCCCATTCTACAAATGAGAACACACAGGCTTAGCCACATTAGAGAACCTTTTCAGGATCATATTGGTAGAAAGTGGAAGATCAAGGGCTCACCACAAAATATTAGCCACCACTTTATTCAAGATTTACTCTAGATGCTACCATTTTACGATTTTGTATCTAGTTATGGCCACATTTTCTAAATGAAAACATTAGAGAGATGATCTGATAGGAACACAAAAGTATTCTCAGGAGACAGTGAGACAATTTATGTAAAATTAAAATGCTGTTGGGCAGTTATTACCATGAGACAGCGGGTACCACAGCTCCTGCCATGCAGTCCAGACATTGAATACCAGCACGATCGTAATCTTTGACACTCGAGATGTCAATCCTCCACATCAAAATATAAATTCATGAATTAACTTTCTAATGATATCTATTAGTTTCGCTATCAGATTAATTAAGGCCTTAATAAGTAGTAATTCTGATTTCCTAAGGCCATATTAGGAAATACCCACAGTCCTTTGGAATGGAAAATTCTCAGGTAAACAACAACACTAGCATACAGTAAATGATTTAATGTTGTCTTCAAAATAACTTTCTATGGATTGGGATAGAACTGGAATGACTTTTCCATTTGTCTACTGGAATCATAACATGACTATCTTTCACAAAATAATTTTAAGGAAATAGTACGTGTGGGCCAAAACTGTTGGGTCATTCTCAGTTAAAATTTAGCATTCATATGGCTAACTCATAAATAATTCAATATTGATATATACACTTCTGGCTTCTACAGAAAAATCTTTTTTTCTCAAGTTCCAGAAATCATTTTTGCAGTCCATTTTTATTATATAAAAATGCTTGCCATAAATTAATCAGCAGAAGAAATTTTAGGTATTCAGTAGTTTTAAAAGGTTATGTTTAAAATACTTGCCACTTGAAGTAGAATGATGAATCAAATTTAATTTAAAATATTATGCCTTTTTAAAAACCTTCAATCAAGTAATCGGGGGAATGTGACAATAAAATATTGGAACTAGTAATTTTTAAAGCCAATATCATCTTAAATGATAGGGATTTATTTTCTATAGAACCCTTTCTGGGCTCAAGGTCAAAACTTTAATATGGTAAGAAGCTTAAGCTAAAATCTTTTGCATTTTTTTGAGGTTTGCTGTTTGAAAGAGATGCAAATGAATGCTCAGACAGGGGAAATCTTGCAGAATTAAATTTAAAAAGCTGTCTTTTAGAAAACCCTGTCTACCAGGTTGTCTCATAGAACTAAGCAACAGGCTGGGAAATCAAGGTCATTAGTTTAATAACCCCTGCCTGAAATTTTCTACAGTATGTGTTTCTCTCAGTGTCTCATATTTCAAATGTTGAATAATTGCTCAAATCTATTGAAATCATAAATGTTAAAGGATCACTGAGATAATTCTAGTCCAACTTACTAATTTTAGAGGAGAAGAAAATGGAACTCAGAGAAGCTATATGTGACTTGCCTGATGCTGCAAAAATAGCAGGGAGCAAAATGTTCAATTGTTACACTAATCATTGACTTGCCTGCAAGCCAGACATTAGTGCTGCCTCGTCACAGCAGCTTTACAAGTGGTAAGACTGATCCACAAGAACACCAATATGTTTGTGTCCTCGCGGTCTGCCTTTCTAAACATTACCTTAAGAGAATATACAAATATTCCACTGATCACCAAAAAAGAGTTTTGGAGTCCATTTGCACGGCCACATTTTGCAATAGCTATATGTTAATTTAGTTATTACTTAACAGTGATTGAAAGCCTACTAGGCATTGAGCACTGTGCACAAAAAGGTACATGCCACTACATCCTTGTTCCCAAGTACCACAGTAGAAGTGAAATGGATTAAAGGAGAAGTGAGTAGGATACACAATTAATAAAATTGGGAGATTAATTAGAGTCAAGACAGGTAAGAGAAGGTGCAGAGGGTAAAGATTTACAATAACTTATATAACACCATATCAAACACTATAAAATATGACTATTATCATTATTTCACAGATGAGACTGACACCCAGAAAAGCTGCACTAATTTCCCAACGCCACAGCACTGGGATATGAACCCAGGCAGTTCATCTATAGATTTCACATTCTTAAACACTAAGCTACATGACTTTTGCAGAATGATTCTGATGGCTTGAGTGCCCAAGTACATGGAAGTATTTCTAAAGTAAATTGGGTGTGAAAAAGTGCAAATAGGTTTATGAAGAAGGGAGAAAGATAGACAATTTCTTTATTTTTACAGACTCAGGTATCTATTATAGAGTCAGGCATTTCTCCACATTGGCCAGGACTGCAGACATCTCTTCGGGAGCTATTACCACAAAGGTAGCTGTTGAAAATACTGCTAACTTTGGGATTAGCCAAGTTTGCTCAGAGAGAGTGCACTGAGTGATAAGTGAGGTTTTCTGAAGTACAATACTCATTCAGGGAAATATCAGAGAAAGTAAAGCAACAAAATTGATTGAGATGAAAAAGTCAGAAAGAAAGAAAAAACATGAGAACATTGTAAAGGGTGACAGCATGTTCTACAATGTCAGCTTCAAAGACAAGTCAAGGAATTGAATGACTAAAAATCACAAATTGAATCACTAAAATTGATAACAAGGAGGTTATTCAAGTGGGTAATATGTTGGGCAATGAATTTGAGGAGGTCAGGAGTTAGTATGAGATGGACTCCCTACTGAAGAAACTTTACTGTGAAATGGAAAAATAACAAGAGTTTGAGGAAGTGAAAAGGAGTTTTACTAGATATCACATCTGGACTTTTATATAAAAGGCTTTAATTTGATCTCCCATTTTTAAATAACAGGCTCTTAATTGCATTAAAGAATAATAGTCTCTTAAAGAACAATTTCTGCCATCATTTGAGACATTAAAAATGAATTGCAAACTGTAAGATTAATTCCATGAAATAAAAACTCAGATATTTTACTAAATGTGTGTAACACCAGGCACTGCATTTGGTGCTTAAAAGAAATAATGAGCAAACATAGATTCAATCAAAACTGATTTGGTAAAAAAAAAGTAAATATGCCAAATTATGAAAGGCATATATATCTACTGCATGCCATTAATAGATTCTATGAGATAAAATATCTTTGTGAGAAGGCATTAGGAAGCTATATGTAATTATGGTTTTTATTGTATTTTTTCCATTGCCATTTAGTCCCCTTATATCCTCCTGCAGTTCAGTTTGTTCATTAGATTACACATATGAGTGAAATCATATAGTATTTGTCTTTCCCTGACTGGCTTATTTCACTTAGCACAATGCTTTCCAGGTACATCCATTCTGTTGCAAGGGGTAAAATTTTCTTCTTTTTTGCAGCTGAGTAGTATCCCATTGTGTAAATATACCACAGTTGTTTTATACACTAATACAGTGATGGACATCTACTGTTTCTGTATCTTGGTGATTGATTGTAAGTTACACTATAGGACCACAGGGGTGTTTATGTTCTTTCAAATTAGTGTTTTGGGTTCCTTCAGATATATTCCCAAAACTGGGATTGCTAGGCCAAAAGGCAGTTCCACTTTTAATGTTTTAGATATCTCCATACTACTTTCCACAGTGGCTGCACCAGTCTGCATTCCCACCAACAGTGTAAAAGGGTTCCCCTTTCTCCACATCCTCACCAGCACTTGCTTATTGATTTATTGATGGTGGCCATTCTGACAGGTGTGAGATGATATCTCACTGTGATTTTAATTTGCATTGCTCTGATGATTAGTGATGTTGAGCATCTTTTCATATGCTCATATGGTCTATTGGCCATCTGTATGTCCTCCTTGGAGAAGTGGTTATTCAGGTCTTTTGTCAATTTTTTTATTTGGATTGTTTGTCTTTTTGATATTGAGTTTTGTGTGTTCTTCATAAATTTTGGATGTTAACCCCTTATCAGATGTATTGGTGAATACCAGTACTGTAGGTTGTCTCTCTATTTTGGTGATATTTTCCTCTGCTATACAAAACCATTTTAGTTTGATGTAGTCCCATTTATTTATTTTTTTCTTTCATTTCCCTTGCCTAGGGAGATATATCCCATAAAATATCGCTACAAGCAAAGGCTGAGATTTTGCTGCCTATATTTTCTTCCAAGATGTTTATGGTTTGGGGCCTAACATTCAAAATAACATTCAAGTCTTTAATATGCTTTGAATGTATTCTTGTGTGTAGTGTAGGGAGGTGGTCTAGTTTCATTTTTCTGCATGTATCTGTCCAATTTTCCCAACACCATTTGTTGAATAAACTGTCTTTAGCCCATTGTATGTGCTTGCTTCCTCTGTCAAATATTAATTGACTATAATGGTGTGGGGAACAAGAGAGGGATGTTCTCTTTCACCTCTCATGTTCCACATAATACTGGAAGTCCTAGCCACAGAAATCAGACAATAAGAAGAAATAAAAGGCATCCAAATTAGAAGAGAAGAAGTAGAACTGTCTTTATTTGCAGATGACATGATACATATAGAATCCCATGGCTTCCACCAAGAAACTACTAGAACTGGTAAATTAATCTGGCAAAGTAGCAAGATACAAAATTAATATCCAGAAGTCAGGTGCATTTATATGCCATAAAAACCTAACAGAAAAGGAAATTAAGAAAACAATTGCTTCAAAAATAATAAAGCATCTAGGAATGGACCTAACCAAGCATGTAAAAGACCTATACTAAGAAAATTATTAAACATTGAAGAAAGAAATTGAAGAAGATACAAATAAGTGGAAACCCATACCATGTTCATGGATAGTGAGAATTAACTTCATTAAAATATCCACACTACCCAGAACAATCTATAGATTCAGTGCAATTCCTACCCGATGATGTATTTCACAAAACTAGAACAAATATTTCAAAAATTTATATGGAACCACAAAAGACCCCACATAGCAACAGCAATCCTGAAAGAGAAGAACAAAGTTGGAGGAATCATGCTACCTAATATCAAGCTATACTATAAGGCCATAGTAATCAAAACAGCCTAGTACTGGCATAAAAATAGACATATAAATCAATAGAACAGAAGAGAGAGTGCAGAAAACAAGCAATATGTCATTCTGAAGAAAAACCTTCAGCCTATCTGCAACACAAACAAATTTGAATTTGAAATATTAGGCAATAGAAAGTTTTCATATTTTTTGTTCACCTTAGACTCTGATCAAGCCATTTATTGTTTATCATAATTAGAGATTCTAATGTTTCCAGTGTTTCTTCTAAAATAGAATGCTGGCATGTCTGTTACAAAAAACTTAGTATCAGACTTCTGGTCAAGATGGAGACATAGATAGACACACTGTACCTCCTTACACAACCAGAAGAAGGACAACAACAATTTAAAAGCAAAAAACTACCAGAGCTGACAGAAAATAGAACCATATGGAAGTCCAACAACCAAGGAGTTAAAGAAGAAACATTCACCCAAACTTGTAGGAAGGGCAGAGACGGGCAGTCAGGTACAGAGAACTCTCAGCAAGGCTGTGGCTGGTGGACTCAGCAAGGCAGCGGCTTACAGACTGGGCTGTCCCATACTTAGGTGCAGATAAACCAGGAGGAACAACTGGGGAATGAGAGAGATTGCACAACCCAGGGTTCTAGTGCAGGGAAATAAAACCTCAAACCTCCAATTGAAAACACCTGTGAGGGGTTGAGGTGGCAGCAGGAGAAACACCCAGCCTCACAGGAAAGTTCATTTGAGAGACCCACAGGGTCTTAGAATGTATACAAACCCACCCACCTGGGAATCAGCACCATAAGGGCCCAATTTGCTTGTGGGAAGCAGGGGATGTGATTGAAAACCATCAGAGAGTGGAGCAAGCACCATTGCTTTCTCTTGGACCCCTACCCCTCATACAGCATCACAACCCAGGGATTTGGGTTGCCCCACCCTAGTGAACACCTAAGGCTCCGCTCCTTACTACATAACAGGACCTCTGAGACAAAAAATATATATATATATGGCCCAAATGAAAGAAGAGATCAAAGCTCCAGAAAAAATACAACTAAGCAATGAAGAGATAGACGACTTATCAGATACAAAGTTCAAAACACTGGTAAGCAGGATGCTCACAGAATTTGTTGAATATGGTCACAAATTACATTAAAAAAATGAAGGCAATACCAAGTGAAATAAAGGAAAATGTACAGGGAAACAACAGTAAAGAAAAAGAAACCGTAACTCAAATCAGCAGTTTGGAGCAGAAGGGAGAAATTAACATTAAACCAGAACTGAATGATGAAACAAGAATTCAAAAACATGAGGAGAGGCTTAGGAACATCTGGGACAACTTTAAACATTCCAACATCCGAATCATACAGGTACCAGAAGGAGAAGAGGAAGAGCAAGAAATTGAAAACTCAGTTGAAAAAATAATGAAGGAGAACTTCCCCAATCTGGCTAAGGAAACAGACTTCCAGGAAGTCCAGGAAGCTCAGAGAGTCCCCAAAAACTTGTCCCCAAGGAACCACACACCAAGGCACATCATAATTACATTACCCAAGATTAAAGATAAGGAGAGAATCTTAGAAGCAGCAAGAAAAAAGGAGACAGTTTTCTACAAAGGAGTTCCCATAAGACTGTCAGCTGATTTCTCAAAAGAAACCTTGAAGGCAAGAAGGGGCTGGAAAGAAGTATTCCAAGTCATGTAAGGCAAGGACCTTCATCCAAGATTATTCTATCTAGCAAAGCTTTCATTTAGAATAGAAGGGCAGATAAAGTGCTTCCCAGATAAGGTCAAGTTCAAGGAGTTCATCATCACCAAGCCCTTATTATATGAAATGTTAAAGGGATTTATCTAAGAAAAAGATTAAAAGTATGAACAGTAAAATTGACAGCAAACTCACAGTTATTAACAACCACACCTAAAACAAAAACAAACTAAGCAAACAACTAGAACAGGAACAGAATCACAGAAATGGAGATCACTTGGAGGGTTATCAGCAGGGGAGTAGCATGGGGAAAGGGAGAAAATGTACAGAGAATAAGTAGAATAAATGGTAGGTAGAAAATAGACAGGGGGAGGGTAAGAATAGTGTAGGAAACGTAGAAACTAAAGAACTTATAAGTATGACGTATGGACAGGAACTAAAGGGGGGGAATGTGGGTGGGAGAGGGTGTGCAGGGCAGAGGGGAATAAAGGGGTGAAAATGGGACAACTGTAATAGCATAATCAATAAAAAATATATTAAAAAAGCTTAGTATCATAATTTTCCTCAGTAATCAAAGAATATGTCACACAATTCTCCTTTATACTATAATGCTGTCTCTTAAAGTTGAAAATTCTGTAAGCATACAGGTGCTGTGATAAAGAAATAA
The DNA here is from genome assembly GCA_004027735.1 of Carollia perspicillata. Lineage (NCBI taxonomy): Eukaryota > Metazoa > Chordata > Mammalia > Chiroptera > Phyllostomidae > Carollia > Carollia perspicillata. The sequence goes on from PVKM010040250.1 coordinate 9,930, forward strand.
ATAAAAAGAGTGCCTGACTAGCTCCTTGAGTCCAATCAAGACCTGGCTGAAGAATGCTATAAGGTGGTACAGCCAGATTACCTTTAGAAATATTAACTTCCTACCTTTTCACTATCAGAAAAGTTATGCAAGAGTAAGTTCAAGAATAATTTAGAAAAAAAATATTGAAGTAGTGAAGGGCTCTTCTCTCACCATTGAAGTCTTTCCAATATTTTCTGTCTCAGATTGCACCACTGTTCCCTGAACTACCCAGCATATGAGACACTATTCTGCACTCTTTCCTTTCCCACCACCTACATCAGTCACAAAGTCCTTTCAATTCTTCCTTCCTCTACGTTAAGCCTATTTATCATCTGTAGCTCCACCATCTCTACCTAGATTCATTATAATTTTTAAAAATTTTATTGCATTTTTTCAATTTCCATTTAACCCCCTTATACTCTCCTTCTTCCTGCAATCACCACAGAGTTGTCCATGTCCATGAGTCTTCTTCCTTTTTGTTTGATCTCCCTAAGCCTTGAAACTGGTCACACTTCCTTCAATTCTATTCTTTCCCAATCCATTTTCCACATGCAGAAGGATATTCTAAAATGTTAATGTAATCTTTTCAATGTCTTGCAATCACCAGTAGATTGAAGTCCAAATACCTCAAAATGTACAAAATCCCTAATGATTTGACTCAAGTTTTCCTCCACCTCTACATTCAGGCCAAACTGAACTATCTGCAGTATTTCAAACTCTCCAGGCACATTCCTGCTTCTAGGCTTTTGCAGAAACTGTTCCTTCTGCCTGTCATACCTTAACTCCATCATTCCTACTTCTCTACCTGGCTAACTTCTGCTTACTAATTTGTCCCTTTGGTATCTCTCACTTCAGAAATCTTCTCAAAAAGTCCCAAAGCCGAGCTAGGTATCTCTTATATTCTCCACTTGTAGCCTCTATTTACTCCATTGGGACATTCATGAAACTGTATTGAAATTGCCTGTCTATATATATATGTTTCTACTTGAAACTACTTAGGTTTAAAAAGTGTGGCTTATTTACTTTTAGGTGTATCCTATCAGGAAAAAAATGAAAAATGAATGGGAAAAGACCTCATTTATCTCTAAAGCATACAAAAACAAATAACCTCTCTACAGCCTCTGTTTTCTCATCTATAAACACCATTTTACTGAAAAGATCAAAAGGGATAAGTAAGTTAGAACACATTAGTAATAATAATGCAAATATATAATGTATACTATGTGGGTATAATTTTTGTTCTTGGTAATGATTCTGTATGAAATTGATGCTATTGGTACCCCTGCTTTTATGAACTGCTTGAGAAAGTACACTATATTCTGGTGCAGAATTCCACATTGATGATCTGGGCTCTCCTATCCACATTTTGACAGCCCATCAGTCAAAGGATTCCTAGGAGACAACCACAATTGTAGCCCAGGAATTAATGACTGATTGGTAAAAGTTTGCTTTAATAAATTAGAGCTGCTTGAGTAATAAAGATATTACTCAACCAAAATATAAATACATATACATCTGCAATACAGTTCTTAATAGAGTATAATGGAATTATAATTGACCTCAAAAACACCAGAATTAATTTAACTCTGGCGTTTTCTTCATAGAATTACTCATGGATTGGAGGATTTTACCTTAGGAGGTTTTATAAAGTATGAGAGCTGTCAAGTATCTCTGATAACTCTTATGTAGTTGTATAAGCCTTAAACATCAGATTCTCAATTTTTCTGTGCCTAATTATTACCTAAGATTTATAACAAAAATATATAATTAATGTTCCCACTGCTAGAAATTCTGACTCAGTGCTCTGGTGTGAGGCTGAGGGATTTGCATTTTAATGAGAACCTCAAATGATTTTGATACAGTTTTTAATCAGTTCACCCTTTAGAATCCACTCTAAAAAAATGTGCCCATCTTCATTCTTACCACCCTACAAAAGACATAGTACTTTTTATCATACTTAGTATAGTGCCAAACACACCTATTCTTATAGAATAACATGTTTAGATGCTGTAATAGAGTTGTTCTCATTTTCAACTCATGTACTCGTGCTCAAGTTTTAATACTGTAAATAACATTTCTCTTATATTTTAATTAGGACTCTATATATTATGAATATGAACCCACAGAACAGACAAAGATAATATTGGTTTCATGTGAGCAGTATTCTATTATTGGCATTATAGTAGAAAATAGAGAGGGAAATCCTAGCCTGTACATGAGAACATGCTGTACCACTATCTCCATGAACTTGGACAAGGCACCTCTTGGCTGTTGATCTCTAGATCCATATCTGGGCAAGGAGATTGTACTAAATACTCTTTAAAATGTTTTCCAAACCTAAGGTCATGACATTCTCATGCATGTCAAATCATTTTAATGTTTAAGAACTCTTTTTTTTTTACATCTGACAATAGTTACCAATCTAAATTTAAGGAGAAAATATGGTATATTTTCAAAAGCATCATTGCTTATATATCTTACATCTTACTTATAGTTTACCCATCACAACAAGAGAGGGACTAAGGCTTAGTAAAAACAATTATTCTAGGACCATGACAGTCCCACAGGTCTCACCTCTAGTGAAGGAAATTTTGGCGAGGCCATATGGGGTATCCAGCTGGTGGATAAAATGATCAGTTTATTGGATAGCTGTATTGACAGCTCTTCTGTGAAAAGTATGTCCAGGGCCCAAAGTCCTAACACAGCTGGTTTAGAAAATTCTGTTAGTAAGAATCATTCTGCATGAGTGTGAAGCCACAGACCATTCTGTGGAAAAGATTGAGGCTTCCCTGGGATGCCATGATTTTTCAAATGAATATAGGTCCGTTAACTCAGGAAAAAAGAAGCTTGGGATTCTCCTCCTAAAGTGTTCTTTACTTGAATGACAAAAATACATAACTGTATATCCTTGCAGAATACCTGAGAAGGAATTTTCATGACTCTGCTTCTGTTGTATTTAGGAAATTAAAGTCTGCTTCAGTTTTAACTTTCAACAGTTTCATCAAGGTGAGAATCATTAGTCAGTTTTCCACTGATCTAACAGAGGATTACACACTTATTCTCTAATCCCTGAGTGTTCAAGCCCTCCTGGTCATTAGACAAACTTAAGGGACTTAGTATTGGTGGCTCACAGACTGTAACACCTGTCCACAGGGGATAGCTGACTGTCACAGATAGACAATTCTGTTGCTGCCAAACCTCAGGGACTTGGATTTTTTTTTCTCTTACTGACATTTGTATGTTCAGGGTGCCTCTTTGGCACTTGTATTCTCCACTCTGAAGTGGCAGAGTAATGCATGGATTAGGGGAAGGGGAAGAATTAACTGGGAAAAAAAGACATTGCTTTCCTTATTGTTCTAAATTTTGAATGGGCATAACAGAACACTCACACACACGCATAGTAGTTTCCAGCTCTCATTTCTCTTGTTTACATTGTTGTTAGGACACATTGCTTCTTCTTCTTTTTTTTTACATATAAATATTTTTTATTTTCCACTGTTTCTTTTTTTAAAAAAATATATTTTATTGATTATGCCATT
>PVKM010040251.1:0-13498 GCA_004027735.1 Carollia perspicillata
ATATATATATTACTATAAAATCAATTTTTAAAAAACTTTTTCTGATAGGTTTTGGTACAGTTGCAGAACATTGCTTCACATAATGCTAAAAGTGACCTGGCAAGAACGTAAAATTTTTTTAATAGTGTCTGACTTTGTTATGCTCTAATACAGGCATGTTGGCCTATTTGAAGTGGACAATTACAGGGGTTATGTTCACATAATAATTATCCCCTATGAAATAAAAGTGCTAGAGCTGGCAAGCTCTTCAACAGCTTTGAACTCTTCTCTTGAGTTTTTTGTATAGAATCAGGCAGTGGACAGTCTGGTCTTGGTGCCAGGTGCTATATATACTACGCACCTTGCCTGTATCAAAGTGGGGTTGTGGCTCCTGTACGCTTAGTTTTAATTGTTAGAACATTGCAGATGATAAACCCTTGGGAAGCTCTGAACTTATCCATAAAGTATTTCAAACATGGTTTTGTATATTCAGGTAATAATTTTTATTTACAGTAGAGGTTGAGATTCACCAAGTTAGGGGGAAATGACCTGTGTGTTTGCTGATGCCTGGGCACTGCACCCATTCTGCCTTTAAGGTGTCCTTTAAATTCCTAGTTAAATGAGGTTCAGTGGATGTATTATTATTTCACTGCTCAGGCCTTAATACACAGTCATAGCTTTGTTTGAATTTAAGGATGAAACAAGATAGTATTTGGTACATAGTAGGTGCTTGAGAAAATATTTGTTGAATCTCAGTCTTAGTAGAAAGATTTACCCTTGAACTCTCTCCTTCTCACACTTTGAAAGTTACAGGATAGATCTTGGTTGCCTGCTCCCTGTCTCAAGGAGTGAGTATTGCCTCTTATTCCCCAGAGTGGAGCTCACACTCCTCAAGTTGGAGGGTGCCAGAGGGGAAAAAGGCTAAGCTCCTCTATTAACTTATCCTCACAGCAGGCCTACAGGTGGGAAATAAGTAGTAAAGTGAAATCAGGTGGATATTTTGGAACTATGACCCTGAACTGGAAAGAGCTGGGATCAGCATTATTTTTGTGGGCTCAGGTGGCCACTTTGGGTGCTGAACGGTTAGTTGTAAGAGTGTCTTGGAGAGAGAGAAGTGGCTTGTCAGATGTTGTCCAGATGACATTCTCTAAAGCAAAACTAGGTGTTCTCCCCCAGACCCCAAGGAGGGCTTAGGAACTTTAGAAACGTCTAGTGTATTGCGAATATGATATGTATTAATTATTCCTAAAGATGACTTTATGTATGTAGGAATGTCATGATAAAAATTAGACCCGTGAATTGTTTTAAACACTTATCCTCAGAATGCCAGGCCATTCCCTGCAGCTCCTATGTTTAGGCAGCATATTCTTTATGATGTTAAGTCTTTGATTTTCAGTGGCATTATTTTAAATTTTGCACAAATAGTTCTGTTTACAATGACCTCTATTCACAGCTTTCTAAAAGTGAGGAGGTAGGAGGTGATTCAGTCCTTGTAAACCAAAACAAATTTTTCTTCAACATCCTTCCTCCACCCCATGATTATGCGTTAGGCAGTAGACAAGTCAAAAGAAGGGGCAATGCCATGTGGCATACGTGCTCAGGAGTCCTGAGGTTTTCTGTTTCCAGCAGGTTGATATTGGAGCAGGTCATGGAGATGGTGTGGGGCTTAACGTGGCTGGACTTTCATAGTGTGACAGGCACTTTGCATGCATTATCTCCTGGAATCGCTATGAAATCCTTTGAGATCAGGGATAGTACCTCACTTTAATAAAGGAGAAACAGACTCAGAATAATAAGGCATTTTCTGTCTGACTCCTAACCTTGGCTCTTAACCATGCTTCTGCTTCAAAGGCATTTTTAATGAAATTAAGCATTTTCCTAGAGCTGGAGGTTGTCTGTCATTCCTAGATCCTTTATTTTACTTTAACTGCTGTGAATTCCCAGAACATTTCCCACACACCTGTAATCAATTGTAACTATCAAAAGCTGCACAGAAATTGAAGCAACATAGCAATTGTTAGTCTTCTGTGTTTAATCATTCATTTGCTGTTCCCTCCCACTGACTGCAGGCAATTATAAATGGAAGTAAATCCTGAAAGACTTGTAAGATATTATTGAAAGACTGTTATGATAGTGTAAAAGAGCATCGTTGATACGTTTTCTTCTCACTAATTATCATACAAAGTACAGAAAAGTTTGTACTTTTCTGTAATTAGGACAGTCTCATCCTCTGGATGCAAACATGGCAGAGCATGTGTGAATGCTGCATAACCCTAGTTTAAGGAAATGAAGGAGAATTTTTGAAATGGACATGTATGCAATAGCTAAGGAATTGCTGTTATCCCAATCACATTTCAGTCATTATTAAATCTGTCTCTTATAGTTATATTTCATATTTTGATTTTTTTGGTATTTGGTCAATTTGTTTTTCTGTTTCTGCTTGCATATAAAAATTGGCAGGTGGTAAATTGAGTTATCAAATAGGAATTTACTTTGGTTTTTGTGAAAGTCTGTTGTACTGATTTTCTTGAGTTATATAATCCTTTGATTCCCCGCCCCCCCCAATCAGTAGTAGTTGCAGAAAATTTGGAAGGGAGATTATGTAGTCGGAGTAATGGTAATTTTCTACCAGTGAAGCACTTACTATTCCTGATACTTAGTGTAGTGATGTATCATTGGTCTTATTAGAAAGTTCAGGTTTTCCTTCACAAAGGCTAATTCAACAGAATCTAATAGTCGTAGATTAGATTATTTTGTGTAAACCTCTAACTAATCCCTAAAAGTTAACTTATAATTGATAATGATTTTCTGTAGATGAGTCTCTTGCCATGAGTCACTGGGGGGGTAAGTCTTTCATAGACACTCTGAGAAGTACGTTGGGCTTCCTTCGGGAGTGTCTTGACAAAATAATGAAACCTCACTGTTGGAACTGAGAAGACATCTTCCATCAATTCTGCTCAGCTGTATCAGAGCCTCTATGCATTTTTGTGCCCATTTGGGGAATGGGAATAAGATACAAGTTTGGTTTGGAGGGGTGGGAGGTAGGAGAATTAATGTAAGAGCTCTGGAAACCCTTAGTGTAGAGACAGTTAATATGTCAAATTCTTAATGAACTTAAATTTCAAACAGTTGGCAATTGAGATTCACTGTAGACTCTGAGGTGGGAGAGAATATGATAAAAACAGCGTTTAAGGGAGATTATGTTAACCACTTTTGGAAGTAGACTGACAGAAAAAGGGAGAGAATGGTTCTGAGGAAGCAATTACAATTGACATTTATTAAAATATGGGTTCTGTACAACTCTGAATTGTGGGTGATGGTTCTAAATGTTGGTGACATCCTGTTAGGGAGTAATAAAAGGACATACATAGATGGAGAGGAGATTATGAATAAAAATAACTTCTCCAGCATAAGAATGCGTTATTTTCTAACCTGTGGCAGTGACCAGTTATTTCTAAAGCAATTTCAGTGTTTTGTGGTATACACTTTTTTTAAAGGATATTGTGTTTCTGCCCCATGTGAATTCACACTTAATGCAGGCATCATAAACTGCAGTCCCTTCATGAAATAACCTTTTGAGTGCTAGTCATTCAATATTCACCCAACAAATGTTTATTGGCTGTATTCTGTCATGCCTGGTGCTGAGCCCTGGGAAGAGAGTGTAAACTAGACAGTTCCTGTAGTCATTGAACTTACTGTCTAGGGAAGGAGACTAACCATGATTAACAGGGCTTATTTGTGATAAATGCAGCAAAGAGGTACTGGGCACCATAATTAAAAGGTCAATGATGCTCTTCTTCATTATCATTAAGTACCATAATGGGTATGTTTCTAAGACCCACTGTGGAGAGCCATGTAAAAATGTCAAGAAGAATACTAGTAACTTTGTAAAATATTAACATTTTAAATATATTTAATAAAAGGAACATAACCACATTCCTCTGTTTTGATCCCTACTCACCATGTGTGTCTCTAGATTTTGTGCAGTAGCCCCAAAGTTATTTTTGTGTGTATATCAGCTGCTGTGCTCTGCCGCCATCTGCTCTTTCCTTAGATGCAGATGGTGGTCTCGTGATTCCTTGTTTTTCAAAGTGGATGTTAGTCTCCTCTATTTAGCATTCACTGGGTTATTTGAGATCACTGCAGAGTGGAACTGGCTTTATAGAGAATTTTTAAAGCTCCATTATATTTATAGAAGCCTCAATTTCTTAGGGTTCTGCCAAGCTCTGGTATGGGTAAGGTGAGATGAGGACTAAGATTGTGTTTTCTTAGGTTAAAATAAATTATTTCCCAGGGAGTTCTCTGTTTACTCACAGAAAGAAATCTCCTACGAGGGTTTCTCCTTCTGGAGATGTCAGAATCTTATTATGAACACTGTAAGGTCCTAACCTGTGATCCTCTCTGCTACATAGAAGAAAGGATGCAAAGATAATACCATGTTCCTGCTTGTCATGTATTGCTATGCCACAAACCACCCCCCAACATAATGGTTTTAAACAACAATAATCACTCATTTTGCTCACAGATCTGCAATTTAGGCTGGGCATGGTGAGAACAGCTCACTACCTGCACCTCATGTGGCCGTGGGTGTTCGAGGATACACTTCCATGGTGGCTGGCCCCCTTGTGGCTGGCTGTTCACTAAGATGTTAGTGGACGCTGTGGGCAGGGGGCTTGGGTTCTTCTCTGTGGACTGCTTTGGCTTCCTTGCCATAACGCGGCTGGGATCTGTCAGTGAATATCCCAAGACACAGGAACCAGAGTCTACCAGGTCTTCAAAGTCTCAATCAAAAAGTCACTTTCCGTTATGTTCCATCTATCAGGGCTCTGATTCAAGGGGAAGATACAAAGACCTGACCACCTGGGAGGAGTATCAAAGAATTGGGGAGTAATGTGTTTAAAGTTCTAGAAAACTGCTGCTATTCTTTACTGAGGCCTGTCTGCCAGGAGTACTGTTCAGCATTTTATGAGGATTGTCTCATTTAGTCCTCACCATTCTCCTTTGAAGGAGATACTATTGCTGTCTCACTTTATCACTTTAAGGCTCATGGTTAAGTAATGTATTGTGTCACAACTGACGAGTGTGGCCCCAAAACTTGAAGCCAGGCCTTTCTGACTCCAAATGCATCTTCTTAATCAGGCTCCTCTATAATCTGGTGGAAAAAGCCACGGCAGTTACTTCCTCAGGGGAGGCAAGCTCCACCTGAGACTGAGTTCTAAAATTTCTTTATTGCCTCTTCAAATCAGAGGTGTTGGGTAATGTTCTGGCCTTGTTTTCAACAGTGTCCACGCAAAATGCAGTTGCCGGCTGTAAATGGGTGTGTGCATGTCTTCCAAGGACGCAGGTGAGAGGCAGATGCTTACCTGAAGTAGCTGGGGTGGAAATGAAGCGGGGGTTGGTGTTGAGGGGTGGGCAAGGTGGTGGGAGTTTGAAACGCACAGCGTTTTGATATTCTCCTGTGAACTAGACATTCAAGTAGTTCCTCTAAACAAACAGATGGGCTGGGTGACCTTCAAAGCATTTGCCAGTATAATCTCTCATCATTTGCTAATGTTCCTTCGTTAATCACTTTATGTACATGTTTACCATACTGAACAGTATATCATTTATAGTCAAATGTGGTTAGATAAAGCAGTAGCTATGAAAATTTGAACATGGGGCAAAAGCATGGAAACAGTTATGTCAGTGTTTCCAAAAGAAAACAGAGTTGAGTCGGAACATTTTGGTGTATAACATTTTTTCTAAGAATGTCTGAAGACTGCCTACAACACTGATATTTTTATGTTATGAGTTCATGCATACACGTTACAGTTTAAGTACTGCTAATTGACATTAAACAACATTTTTATAGCACTGTAATAATTTTGCTAAATATACATCCTCTAATCAACTTAGTTCAATTTGGAAGTTCTTCAGTTTGAAAACATACCAGTTTTCCACATGCTTAGCTTTGGAATTTTCACCTCCCTTTATCATTCTATTTTCTGTGCTTTGAAAACCAGTTTGTGCCGCCTTTCTTTTTTCTTCTGGCACATCTCAAATGGTTTAAATATCTGTTTAAAAATGATCACTGTGTTTAAGAGGCTAGCTTTTAAATCTTCACACATTTAACAAAGGAGTGAATATTACCAGATAACAATAATAATGGAATAGCATTTTAACATTTTTATTAGTAAAGATAATTACTTATGAGAATTGAAAATTTGTATCAGCTTTGTGAAATGGAACAGGCTATTTATTCTACAGGCTATTTAAATGTCTTTTCATTTATTTTTGTGTTAACTAGATAGATAGCATTTGTTAAAAAAAAATTGTAGTTTATTAACAGGACCCATGTAGATCAGTCTTTCTCCATGGCTCTGTTTTCTTCCCTAATAATTGCGTTTTAATCCTTCATACACCATTAAGTTATACTACTTTTTCTTAATGGAAACATATGTCATTTGATTGTTAAAGTACTAACTTAAAAATTCACCCGTAATCTTACCACCATAACATAGTTTGTGACCAGTTATTTAACACAGTTCTCCATTTTTTTATCAAGCATATTAAATATTTTCTGTGTTTCTAGTGTTTTTAAATATAGCCTTCTTGACTAAGCTGTATTTCACATGGTTGAAGAACTAAAACCTAATTATTCCTCTATATTCTCTCATCTGCTGTTTTTCTGTTAGCGGTGGGCAGGGGTCATGTTCAAAGTTTTTCACAGCAGAAACCACATAGACACCAGTGAATCAAAAAGGATTTCTAACTATCCCTGACAGATGGCATCCGTTACACCATCTTGATGCATACTGACTGAACAAGAGCCTTTACTCTGTGTATCTTTTTGAAATGTTTCAGCTTGGAAAGGCTTCCAAGAAGATGCACAGTCCAATCAAATGCATTTGCTTGTAAAAATCTTTGTCATCTTAATGCCCATTGGTAGCACTTGTTAATGATTTTAGGATAACCTACTCATATAGATTAAACGTATAATTTAAGTGGGTACAGTATTAAATGGCATAAATTACAAAGAATTTTAACAGCTGTGCTATTTAAAATAGCATGGATAATAGTCTCCTGGGATTTATTTTGGAGAGTAATAAATGTTCTTTGTGGAATATCTTAAAAGGTCATAGAAAAGGAAATTTCCCACCTTTCAGAAGTAACCATTTTTCTCTGCCTTAATGAACATACGTAATATCTTCCTCAAAATGGGATCATACTCTACATAGTAATTTGTGCAGCCTGTTTATTTTCTTAGTATATTGTGAATGTCACAAGATTTTCTTCAACATTGTGATTTTTCATCACTGTACAATATTTAATGACACCTCAGTTGTTTCATTGGAAATCTCCTTACCCATCTTAGATCACATGAGCTATTGCTGCAGTTCTTCTTTGCAGATACCCCTGATTTCCTCAGTGCTCTCAGTTGGCTTTTGTTCACTTGGGAAAACTCCGGTGCTTGTTAAACTCAACTTTGTCTACCTCCTGCCCTCACCTACAGTGCTGTATAGGCTGGAGAAAAACCATCCAACCTTGCTGCCTGGTCTCATTTTAAATTCATGACCACATCCTCTTGTTGGTCCTTTGTGCTGGCTGGCAGTTGTGTCACATTTCTAGAGATTTACTCTAGATTTTTAAAAAGATTTTATGTATTTATAGAGAGAGTGAAAGGGAGAGAGAAAGACAAGGAGAGAAACATCAATGTGTGGTTGCCTCTTGCACGGCCCCTACAGGGACCTGGCCAGCAACCCAGGCAAGTGCCCTGACTGGGAATTGTACCAGCAACCCTTTGGTTTGCAGGCTGGCACTCAATCCACTGAGCCACACCAGCTAGGGCTCTAGATTTTTTAACACTTGTGTCTTTTGAGACCTTCCTGTAGCACTCCCTTTCATTTGCCTTCCTCTCAGCTGTTGTTGGTTTTTCTGAGTGCATAGAAACAGTCAGAAAGAACTTCCCTCCTCCGGCACCAACTTTCTCTCTCACCAATACTCTCTTCTCATTTGGTGAGAAGCACATCATCAAATGGCACCTGCGCCCATATACTCACCTTTCCTCCTCTCACTGTGGGCAGACTGTTTATGTTCCTGGCTCAGGGTCAGCTGGCCATTGTGTGCGTGGTTCTGTGCCTCTCACATACTCAGGGACACCTCTTAAGTAATTATCCACACCTTTTGTATCATCAGATTTTTCCTCAGATTGGTTCTGGCTCTCTGTGTTGCTACATTTCCTTTTGCTCTGTTACCACAAAACTTTAAATAGTTGTCCACTAGCTGATGCCATGCTTTTTCTTCCATTCTGCCTTATCTGACCAGGCTTTTTCTAACACTATCCCAACCAAAAGTCCATCCATTTTTATAATTGCCAGGGGAAAATAAAACAAAACAAAACAAAAAAAGTTAGGAGTAGGACTTGGTTCCTCTTTTTCTTCTACACCCCACATCCAATCTCTGTAAATCTCGTTGGTTCTAACTGTAAGTTAAATGCACAATCTCACTCCCCACCATCTCCCCTGGCATTTCTCTTTATTAATTTCCTGTTGCTGTCTTAGTACATTTGGGCTACTATAACAAAATGTCATAGCCTGAGTGACTTTAACAACAAGCGTTTATTTAGTATCATTCCAGAGGCTGGGAAGTCCAAGATTAGATCAAGATTTGGTGTCTGGTGAGAGCCCTCTTCCTGGTTCGTGTTCTGACACGGTGGAAGGGGCAAGGGAACTCTGGGGTCTCTTTCACAAGGGTGTATTAATCCTATTCATGAAGGTTCCATTCTCATGACTTGATCACTTTCCAAAGACCCCCATTGCCCAATGCCATCACATTAGGAATTAGGTTTCGACATACGAATTTTAGGAGAATAAAAACATGGAGCCTCTAGCACAGCCATAACAAGTTATCACATGTTTAATGGCTTAAAAACAATACAAATTTATTACTTTACAGTTCTGGAGGCTAGAAGTCTAAGATGGGTTGTCAGGGCTCTGTTCCATCTGAAGGGCTTTTCTAGCTTCTAGAGGCTGTCTGTATCCTTTAGCTTGTGGTCCCTTTCTTCTTCAAATACAGCTGTGAATTATGTTATCCTTCTCTTCCTCTCTTCCCCCACCCACCTCTTCTCTCCTCCTGTTAGTCACTTTTACACGGACCCATGTGTTTATATTCATCTTACCCACATTAACTGAGATAATCTTTGTATCTCAAGAGCCTTAATCACATCTGCAAAGTCTCATTTGCCAAGTAAGGTGTAATGCATTCACAGGTTTCAGAGATAGGACATGGATATCTGGGGGGCAGTTACTCTTCCTATAGAGAAAAGAGGGTTTCCATAGGACGAGAAACCCTCTCTCCTCTTAACTAGTCCCACCCATTTCTGCCCTACAGTCTGCATTCTCCAGAGCAGTCAGAGTGCTCCACTTGCTAGAAGAGTCAGATCATGTCATCCTTTGGTTCGCAGCTTTTTCATGGCAGTCTCTAAGTAAAAGACGGAGGCTTTTTGGTGGTCTGCCCCCTCTATCTTGAATATGTGGGATTTGCCCACACAATTTAGATTTCCTGCTGGAAAACAAAGCTTTTCCCAGTGATACTAGAAATAATTGCCTGCAGGAGAAGAAGCCCAGACTCCTTCCAAAGACAGAGAATTATACTCCTTGCAGCTGCCGAAAATTAATTCTGTTAGATGATTGCACAGCGCTCTAGACACGTGCTTATAAATTATGCACCTGTGTGATAATAGTGCACATATGTAGGGAGTATGTTGTGGGGGCAGGGAAATGCATTTTTTTGAGCCTGTGATATACCTTATTTCAATTTGATGCTGGAGTTTGCTGACAAGAATTAGAAATATCCCTTCCTCTGACTCTTGACAGAAGTGCTAGTTGTTGCTGAGTTGTCCTGCTTTGCACAAAAGATGAATTTTTTCCCTTGTAGCTTATTTCTGGGACTAGAAACATTTCAAAAGCCAATGGGTTCAATAAATCTGTGATATTTAGTTATGATTATGTACTTTTCAGCCTTCAAAAGCCTTTAACATATGCCCTAAATATTTATAGGATGTTTGAATAGGTGTTTATATGTGTATGTGTTTTTTATGTGCACACACATATACAAATATAAATATGTGATTGTGTTTATTAATTTCTACACTCCACATAAAATAGTGAATTTTAGTCATGAAAATAATTTGAGTCATACTTTTAGAAGTTTAGGTTAATCAGATTTGATTATTTGGTAATTATTATTATAGAGAGTAGTTGATGGTTCTAAAAAAATATTTATCCCTGGCTGGTGTGGCTCAGTGGAGAGGGTGCCAGCTTAAGAATCAAAAGGTCACCAGTTCGACTACTCAGGGCACATGGCTGGATTGCAGACCAGATCCCCACTTTGAGGCATGTGAGAGGCAACTGATAGACCTGTCTCTTATACATCAAGGTTTCTCTCTCTCTCTCTCCCTCCCTTCCTTCCCTCCTAAAAATAAATAAATAAAATCTTTAAAAAACATTTAATGGACAAAGCCTGGTTTAAAAACCACTTTTGAGCCCTGGCTGGTGTAGCTCATTGGATTGAGTGCGGGCCTGCGAAGCAAAGGATCGCGGTTTGATTCCCAGTCAGGGCACATGCTTGGGTTGCAGGCCAGTTCCCAGCAGGGGACACACAAGAGGCAACCATACACTGATATTTCTCTCCCTAACCCTTCCCCTCTAAAGATAAATAAATAAAATCTTAAAAAAAAAAAAAAACCAAACCACTTTTGAGGAATTTTATAGATGTGAAATCTGTTACTCCATGGGACCCTGAGGTAATTGTGTTGTAGCTGATGAAGCCGAGGGTGGGGCCGGGGCTGTGGGTCAGGTCCTGCAGCTGGCCAGCAGTGATCTAGGCGTGGAACTGGGGCATGGTGCCAGGTGCCTGCCACTCTATCCTGTTGCTCCTGAAGTCAGAGGTTTGACCTTGTTTTTTCTTTAGATAAAAGTAGCATTTTTATTAAATTTACTTTGTGGCGAAAATGCTCATAAGAACAATTAACAAGATTCAGTGCTTGGCTACTATTAAAATGAATTTTCTATTGGGTTGGCCAAAAAGTCCCTTTAATTTTTTCCATAAAATAAAAGACAGATTTTTCATTTTAACTTTAACATATCTCCCACATGGTATAACATTGATTGTTCTCAACTAATGTCTTGATTTTGATTTCTGTCAACTTCAACTGTTTTAGCCGACCGTGGAGCATCTTCCAGTGAGAAATCTCCAGCAGAAAACTTCACAAAAACACTTTTGATACATTTAATCATTCGCAGCACCTTCTCCATACACTGCACAAATCTTTTCCTGTGTTTCAATTGTATTTTACCTTTCTTGAAAAATACAGCATAATATGCCAAAAATGTTGCTTATTTTCTTTCATCTTCAATGTTAAAATGGCTACACAAAAATTCACCAATTTTGATAAAAATTTTTTAAATGCATGCTGATATTATGGCTGTCAAAATACAATTTAACAAAATTGTTTTGAATAAAGTTAAAGACAACTAAATGCTAGTAGAGCCATGTTAACAGAAAAAGACCAAATGAACTGTTAGGCCAACCTAATAGTATAGTAAATACAATGATTTGTCCCATTATGAATGTGTTGAAGTTTTTCATTTTTGTGATACCTTTAATCGTTCATTACTAAAGGATTTTACCAACTACTAGATGCATTATAAAGGCAGTTCTGTGGTGCTAATTAGGGCTTTGGAACTAAGTCCAGTCTTTGCCTGTTTTAGGTCTGTGACTTTTAGGAAAATTATTCCCATACGTTAAAATCTCAGTTTACCATTTTGACACATAGCATGTAAATACTATCTTAATGTGGTCGTCAGGACTTAATGAGGCTGCATATGCAAATTCTAGTAGTAACAGCCCTTGCAGTGTGCCAGATAGGAAGATGAGAACAACTGTAGAAAAATATTAGTACTGGTGACAAGATTTTGTATTAAGAAAACAATAGGTAGGTTCCTACTTTGAATAGAATGGGTAGGGATGCCTTAAAGTTAATTTCAACATATTTCTCTGGGAAATGACCATGAACATGTAGAAATTGAGTTTTGGAGGATTGTTTTAAAATTCCCATTTGGAACATTTTGTATATTATTAAACAAATACAGAAAACACTTTAAAGAAATAAATTCTAAATAATGAAATGGTGCTGTGATTCCCAGATGCTACATAATGCTTATTATTAAAAGGATTTTTAGGAACAAGACTAGAGGAACTATATTAAGTCTTTAATATAAGTCTATATTAACTCTTTATTTTTGTGAAGGTTTATACAGTATTTTATATGCCACTATTTAATGACCATTTTTGAAAGACACAAAGGTAATATATAGGAATTGAGCCCTGTAAATTAAATAGTAGATTTTGGTGAATTTCTGCTCCAAGCCTTCCAAATTGGATTACTTGTTAAAAGCTAATCATTTGTGTTAAAAAAAGAAAAAGACTGAATTCAGATCTCTAAATTTGTTTAATAGCTAGGGTGGTTTTCAAAAGTTGGACCTATAATACTGCAGTTAATATATGTTAATAAATTTAACAAAATTCCTCTTTCTGTTTTTGTATAATGATTAGTGCCTCAAGAGAAGAATTGCCTGTAGTGTTCTAAGTTATATCCCCAAACAAAGCATTGTAATTGAACAACCAGTGGAGTCCTACCACGTGCTACCCACAGACAAAAACTCCAAAAACAGAGTCCAGTGGAAAGGAAAAATGATTTTTTTATTTAAAGTATTCATAGCAGGTTTCTTGGTGGGCTCCACCGCCAGAGGAGTATGCAGGTTGCGGGTGTGTGGTGCCCATGGTGGCTTCCTGTGGTTTCGCACATGGCAGAGGGGCACAGGACTTGCTGCCAGGTTGCACCACCTGCCAGGACCCACTGGCCCAAGATTCCTCTCTCTCTCCTTTCCAGCCTAGCACCTGCAATGCTCCTAGTCAGGCCCAGAGCAGTGGAGGATGTGTGCAGGGCCTGTCCCTGGCTGCATTGGGGCTGTACCCAACGGATCTGCACTGCCATGAGCTGTGGACGGGTGGAAGCCACAATGGCTTCCCCTGTGCCTGCCAGCCCAAGCCTCCCCTGTGTACCTTACCAGAACCTGTTATGTTCCTAGCCAGGCAGGTCCTGGAGTGCTCTGGCAGAGTCACGGAACTCTGCCATGCTCAGGAACTTCATCTCCCAGCCTGGACCCAGCAGCCAAGGGATAGAGGAGCAAAAGCACAGGTCTTCCATGTGCTCCTCTTTTTAAAACTGCCCCACATTCCCCAAGCAGCAGAAGTGGATGGGAGGGTACATTTCTCCCATCTCGTCACCTACCCAGCTTTTGGCACCAGCCCCGTGTGCCTCTTTTTGCTGGGTCATGAGCTTGTCATCCTAGTTTTCGGAACAGATGGATGAAGATCTCGTTCTTCTGTAACTACTTCCTGCTGGCCAAGGAGCATAGTCCTACCTATCTTCTGGTACAGAGGTCCCTAACAAAAGGGAGTCTGGTGTGGAGGGGAG
>PVKM010040252.1:0-13501 GCA_004027735.1 Carollia perspicillata
GGGGAGAAGGTACAGAGAATAAGTAGCATAGACAGTGGGGAGAAAATAGACAGGGAGAGCGCAAGAGTAGTGTGGGAAATGTAGAAGCTAAAGAACTTATGACTCATGGGCATGAACTAAAGAGGGGGAGTGTGGGTGGGAGGGGGTGTGCAGGGTGGAGGGGAATGAAGCGGGAACTGTAATGGCAAAATCAATAAAATGTATTTAAAAAATATAACCCATCTCCAATGTTCTATTTGTTCTTGCAAGTAATGTACACTCCCCAAATGATGCTTGCTGGTTTTCTGTGTTCATCAAATAAAGCTTGTTAATGGTTCTTTTTAAATATCTTACATATATTTACCAATTTCAAATTAAATTTTTTGGCTTATATATCTTTTAATAACAATGAAGCACTGCATGTTCTTGCCTCAAACCCATCTGGGTTTCAAGTAGAAGCACAAATTCTTAGAAGGAAAAAAATAATTCTACCTAGAATCAAACAGACAGACATGATATCTTGCTGTTCTCTCTGCCTAGTCTACTGTTTAGCTAACTGGGTAGCCCTTTGTGAATCCTGGCTTTAAGGGGGATCTTTGACCTCCTTCCTGTTGGTATTGTAGGCACCAGAGATAGTAAAAGTAGATGTCTCCAAGGCCCTCAGCACCTTCAATGATTCCTTACTCTTATTCCAGCTTCATTCCTGGTTTTAGAAAATTTTCCGTACTTTCATATAAGGTTGGAAATTTATTTTAAATCATATTTACACATACTTTATCCAACATTAGGTGTTTTGTTGCAGGGGGTTTCTGGTAGTGTATCTTCTCTCTCTCTCTCTCTCCCCCTACACACACACTTTCTTTTCTTCCCTCTCTCAACTGGTCATGTTTTTTACTGTTCTTATTTCATGAAGACCGACTGCTTTTGTAACCTTATTAAGCATTGCAAGCAACACTCCCCTCACCCTGCCATTGCTGTAAAAACTTTTCAGAGGTTTACATACCTTCCGAATTGACAGGATGTTACTCTACTTTTTGTTCCACAGTATTTTAAAAATAGTTTCCATTTCCCCCTTTTACTAATTATTCTTCAATATAGAATGATCTGTTCTGACCTGATGTTTGCAAGCAGACAGACCGGTCAAATTGGCTTTGGCTCTCTTTTCTATCCACTCTGTGCTGGTCAAATTCCCTTCACGGAACTTCAGATCTAGCAGGCTTTAGCTTGTGTGGTTCCTTTGGGATGAACCCATGAAATGGATGGGATATTTTCATGTCTTACCACACACATGACTTTTCCATACATTGGATAGATGGAATTGAAGAAAAACTACAGTTACAAGTTTTCTCTGGGTTGTGTTTCTGCTTGCGTCTTTGTCTAAAAACATTTCACTATGTAAAGGGCCCCTTGTCTGTTCTCTTCATTCCCCTTTTCTGCAGTCCCCTACTCAGTTTTATTTTATTGTGGTTGCTTGTGAATGAGGTGAGAGTACTTACAAACTGTTTTAGAGAAGTGCAGAAGAGGATGAAGAAGAGGTGGGACAGTCTTACCAGCAAAACAGAACAAAAGAGGGAACTATTCTCTAGCTTTATGACTCAAATGTGTGGCATGTAGTTGATCTCCTATAGATATTGCTAAAAAGGCATAGTCTTGGGCCCTTTCAGACCTCTTATATCAGAGTCTCAGAGTGGGGGTGGCCATGAAGCCTGGGAAATACATTTTAACAACTTCTCCAAATGATCCGGATTTACACTGGTATCTGGAACCACTGATATGGACCTGTGACTTCTCACTAGCATGGACATTAAGGAGAGATGTAGCACCTACCTTCTTGTGATTGGACATAGCAGCGATGAATTATTAATTGCATTTCTATCCAGTTACATTAGTGTAGTGGGTAGAAAATATTCCCCACAGCATCTGGAAACAGCTTAACAGTCAATACCAGTTTTTGGTAGTGTGATTTTTAAAAAATATCTGTGATTATTTTAGTGAGAATATGAGAGAAGTGACATAGGGAATGTGATAGATATCTCTTAAAACCAAATACCTCTGGTTCATCTTTTGTATGTTTTTAAGGTCTACTTTTTTCCCATTCATCAAGGAAAGTTCACTGCTTTGAGCAAGAGACTATTCTCACTGCCACATACCTAGAACTAAGTGCTTCTTATCTTTCTAACTCAATTCACAGTGCATGTCACTGCCTTAAAAGTGATAAAAATATCCAGGGGTTAGTCAATTTACCTATAAGATGAAGTCCAACTTCTTCCAGCCATCAGAGATTCTTCTCTCTGTTCCTAATTTCAACCTTTTTCTCCTGCTCTGATAATACTTTTTCCTGTTCTCTAAAAATTACATCCCTCTCACCTGGCTGGTCCCACTGTCCCTATAAAATAACCATGCTTGCTAGGACTCCAAGGTTCTACTGATACTCTGTATTCCTCCTCATCTACTGATGCTCTATACTCCTCATGTTTATCCAAATATAAACTAGCACTCAAAGTAAAGTTCTGGCGCTACCTCTTCTCTGGCTCAAAATTCTTCTTCACATTGCATATTTACCATAGTCCCAATGTTTTTCAGTCTTATTTCTACAAACTGCTTTATGTACTTGACCTCAAAACGCAGCACATCCATCTCTGATTCAGTTTTATCATGTATTTTAAACTCTCTGTGTCTTTGAATATGCTTTTCCCTCTGCCAGATATGATTTGCTTTTTTCTCAGCCTAACAAACTCTTTCACCTTCTTCAAGAATTATTTCAAATATTACCTGCTCTCTGAAACCTCACTGACCTCTCCTAAGTGAAGTGCTCCACTTCTGAGTATCTTGAATCTATATATCCTAAATATATGTCTCATCGTATTGTAATTTTTAAAAACTTTGCATACTTAAATTTCAAAACAAAATAAATAACCCCCAGCCCCCACAATATACAACATCTCCATCCAATGTCAAATGTGGGAAGGAAAGGCTTGACACCCTTGTATCCTTCTCTAAGTGCTAGTCACAATGCAGCAGGGTGAAGACAAGCCCTGGAGATTGTCGCATTCTCAATCTTCTTATCAAAGATTTCTTTTTTTTCCATTAAAAAATTTATTTATTATGCTATTACAGTTGTCCCATTTCCCCCCTCTATTCTCAGCCACCCTGTACCCCACCTCCTACTGCTCTCCCTTAGTTCATGTCCATGGGTCATGTATATAAGTTCTTTAGCTTCTCCATTTCCTATACTATTCTTAACCTCCCCCTGTCTATTTTGTACTTACCATTTATGCTCCTTATTCCCTGTACCTTTCCCCCCTGCCTCCCCCTCCACCTCCCTGCTGATAACCCTCCATGTGATCTCTATTTCTGTGAATCTGTTCCTGTTCCTGTTGTTTGCTTAGTTTGATTTTGTTTTTTTTTTTTAGGTTTGGTTGTTGATAGTTGTGAGTTTGTTGTCATTTTACTGTTCATAGTTTTTGATCTTCTTTTTCTTAGATAAGTCCCTTTAACATTTCATATAATAAGGGCTGGGTGATGATGAACTCCTTTAGCTTGACCTCATCTGGGAAGCACATTATCTGCCCTTCCACTCTAGATGATAGCTTTGCTGGATAGAGTGATCTTGGATGTAGGTCCTTGCCTTTCCTAATTTTGACTATTTCTTTCCAGCTCCTTCTTGCCTGTAAGGTTTCCTTTGAGAAATCAGCCGATAGTCTTACAGGAATTTCTTTCTAGGTACTCTGTTCTTTTCTCTTGATGGTTTTAAGAGTCTCTTCTTATCTTTAACCTCAGGCAATGTAATTATGTTGTGCTTTGGTGTGTGCTTCCTTGGGTCCAACTTCTTTGGGACTCTGAGCTTTCTGGACTTCTGGAAGACTATTTCCTTTGCCAGATTGGGGACATTCTCCTTCACTATGTTTTCAAATAAGTTTTCAATTTCTCCCTCTTGTTCTTCTCCTTCTGGCATCCCTATGATTCAGATGTTGGAATGTTTAAAGTTGTTCTGGAGTTTCCTAAGCCTCTCTTCATTTTTCTAAATTCTTGTTTCTTCATTCTGTTCTGGTCGAATGTTTATTTCTTCCGTCTACTTCAAACCATTGATTTGAGTCCCAGTTTCCTTCCCATCACTGTTGGTTCCCTGTACATTTTCCTTTATTTCACTTTTCATAGCTTTCACTTTCTCCTGTATTTTGTGACCATACTCAACCATTTCTGTGAGCATCCTGATTACTAGTGTTTTGAACTGTGCATCTGATTGGCTGTGTATCTCTTTGTTGCTTAGTGGTATTTTTTCTGGAGCTTTGATATGTTCTTTCATTTGGACCATTTGTTCCCCTTCAGGGCACCAATTACATAGTAAGGGACAGAGTCTTATGTATTCCCCAGGGTGGGGTAACCCACACTTCTGCTTTTTGGCACTATATGTGGGGGGGGGGGTTTGAGAAGGAACAGTGCTGCTTGCTCTGCTCTCTGCCAGGTTTCAGCCACTTTCTCCACTACCCACAAATTGGGTCTTCCTAGTGCTGACTCCCTGGTGGGTGGGTTTGCACACATTTAGGACCCTCTGGGTCTCTCCAATAAACTCTCCGCGAAGCTAGGAGTTTCTCCCACTGCCACAACCCCCACAGGTATTTTTCAGTCAGAGGTTTTGAGGCTTTGTTTCCCCATGCTGGAATCCTGGGTTGGACAGTCTGTCTCGCTCCCCAGTTTTTCCTTCCAGTTTATCTGCACACAAATGTGGGACTGGCTCATCTGCCAGATGCTGCCTTGCCCATCCAGCTCATCCAGCTGCTGCCTTGCTGCTTGTGCTTTCTGCCCCAGCTGCCCATCACTGCCCCTCCTACCCAGTCTGGATGAATGTTTCTTTAACTCCTTGGTCGTTGGACTTCCACACAGCTAGATTTTCTGGCAGTTCTAGTTGGTCTTCGTTTTTAAATTTCTTCTTGTCCTTCTTTTAGTTATGTGAGGATGCACAGTGTACCTCCATCTTGTCTGGAAGTCCTCCTTATCCAAGATTTCTTTTATGAGTTTGGAGAGGTTCTCAAACTTTGCCTTGCTATTGTCCATTTTCTCCTCCTCCTCTTTATTCCCAGGTAGCTCAGGCCCTCCTTGGTAAGTGAGACCAGACTCTTCCCATCAGATACCTTGAGCTGCTGCACGCAATACTCATCAATAGGCTCCATTACATATATCACCTCTATGACTGACTTCCACACTCTCTCCAGAAAAGCAGAGTTGGCAACCTTCTTTTGCTTTCACCAGTGATGTAGTAGATGGACTTCTGGACTAGATGGACTTATGTGAAAGAAATATTCCAAATGAGAAGTCATTTCATCTCCTGATTACATGGGAGGTGTGATACTGCAGAATCTCATAAAGGCATCACCAATCAGTAGAGTCCTCATAGATCCTAAACTTCAGGTTTTTTAGAGAATGCTTTGTAGAATTTCTTATAGTTCTCCTGTCTCCTACCAGCTCAGAGAGGGGCTCAAGACATTCTTAACAATGTTTTTATGAATGAACTTCAAGATTTTGTTCTGCCGCAGGATTTTTCAGATGTTCAGGGGCAGGTCCTCAGAGTAAACCACACAAGAGATGAAGTTAAGCTACTCTGGTATCAACTCATCACAGCTGTCCATAATAAACACATGGTGAACATAGAGTCATGTTGTTGCTCTTCTTCTTGTTCTCAAAGAGGTCAACAGGAGCCTGAGGGGATGAATAGCAATGCCCTGAATTCAAACTGACCTTCTATATGAAGTGTTTGACTGCTAAGTGATCTTCCCAGTGATTAGTAAGGCTCTTCGAGAACTCTCCATATTCTTTCTGGGTGATATCATTAGGGTTTCTGATCTAAATGGGTTTTGTCTTTTTCAGTTCCTCCTGATTAATATATTTTTCATGAATCATTGTTTTCTTTTTCTTATCTTTAGCACTGTCATCCTCCTCATCTTCGCCCACATCTTCAGTCTTGGTCTTCTTCTCATTATCTTTATCTTCCTCTTTCTTCTCCTTCATCACAAGTGATTTTTTTCTCTTATTCCTTCTCCAAATCAAGGGTGATGGGGTAACCTATGAACTGTGAGTGCTTATTCACCACTTCTTTGACCTAACTCTCCACTAAGTACTCAGTCTGGTCTTCTTTGAGGTTAAGGATCACTTTGGTATCATGGCCAGTGGGCTCACCATGGTTAGCTTGTACAGTGAAGGAACCCCAGAAGAAAACTCCCAGGCATACATACTGCTCATCATCACTGTACTTTGTGATCATAACTACTTTTTCTGTCACCAGGTAGGCAGAATAAAAGCCAACAAAAATTGTCCAATCATGGAGATGTCTGTACCAGCCTGCAGAGCCTCCAAGTTTGCTTAATACCAAATTTGGCAATGGTTCTCAGATTATTTATGAGGTCAGCTTTGGTCATGCCAATGCCTGTGTCTACCAGAGTCAGGGTATGTTCGTGGGGGGTGGGGATTATGTCGATTTTCAACTCTTAACCATTCTCCAACTTGAAAGTCAGGCTCTCATATCCTATCTTTTTGAAGGAATCAGAAGCATTACCGATCATCTCCTGAAAGAATACTTCCTTGTTGGAATAGAAGGTATCGATAACAAGAGTTGGGCAATTTCTGCCTGTAAGACAAAAGTCACCACCTCCTCCTCTCCATGGTGCATTTCCTCAGGCATCTTAAAGATGAAGAAATGCAAGTCACAGAGAACAAAGTGGGCAGGGACTGTATCAGTTCACACACCACAAGAATGATGTGCAGGGGCTAACTCAAGTGAGATGTATTATAATTCTTTATTTGTATGTTTGTTTTTTATACTTGATGTGAATTCATTGGCACATGGTATATAGTGAGGTACTGGTTGTTACACAAGAGTTGCTCAATAAATGTTGTTGAATACTAAATGTTCTAACTTGCTTGATCTTCCCATTGTCTTAACTCCAAGAGCTCTCAGTGCTTACATTAGTCATTTTGCTAAATTACTTTAGATTGTTCTTCCACTAAACAGTGTGTACTGGAGTCCAGTAAGAGTAAATGAAAATGCCTCAATCAAGGTACTTAACTCTTTTGGCCTTAGTTTATCCATCTGTAAAATGGAGTATAGTAATAGTATAATACCCCAATCCAAAGTGTTGCTGTGTGAAATGAGATAATGGATTAAAGTTATTAGCAAAATGCCTGGGTCACAGTATGTACTCAATGTGGGCAAGCATTTCATATTGTTACAGTTTACATTTTCCCTAGCCCTCTTATAGCACGGTTGTGATGTTTATAAGAGAACATATAGTAAAACCATGTTGCAATGCACTACACAAATGTTTCCCTTTATTATCACTGTCTCCCCAATTTAGAAGCCTGTTTCAGCCTTGACCCCTTAAATCTAAGTCCTCAGCAAGAAACACAAAGTCTTCTAGTGCTCAGCTCCTTTCTTTTATAGCCTCTTATCACTTTCTTCTCAGCACAAACGACAAGGTTGTGCATGTTAGGCAGTACAGATTTAAAGATAGCAGCAACTCTAGAGTTAACAAATCCTTCAACTGAGAGAAGCCTCTGCCTTCTTTTTGATGCTTGTGTTGTATACTTTATTTTAACATTTTCCCTCAGTCAATTCACCCATGACATTTGGGAGATGCAGTAGAATTATATTAGGCTTAGTTTGCTTTGTGGTAGGAACATTTTTGCTGCTGGCATGTATGAAAAGGAGGCAGTCTTAGCCACTGTCCTACTTTTTTCTCTTACTAAACACACAAATTATATTCACATAACTCTTGCACTCCAGAATGACTGAAACAATGCTTAACTTGGGTCCTTTCCGACATTTTGGCAATTTCTATGTATAACTAGGATATGAGTTCTCTATTTAAAATTGAGGAAAAAGTAGAAAAAATAAGGCGCAAGGCTTTCAAATACTGTATGCAAACACTGGTATGGTTACAATGAATCAAGATAGGCAAAAGTTTTGGCAATCTCATGAAAGCATCCTACATTTCTGAAAAGAATTTGAAGCAGCCTACAGGGAAAATGTACTATAATAAGACGCAGCTTTTAACCAGCAAAGAAGGCTTAGTACAAACATCTGACAAGCCACACCATCACACTCTCCTAAAACCCTTCAGCATTTCCCATACTCCAGAGATCCTACACTGGCAGGGGTATTTAACTCATTTTCCAGAGGGTTGGGGGCGGCGTCAGCCTCAGGGGTTGCCTTCTAATGGCCAAATATAATTTTAGGACTGTATAAATATAACGACTCCTTAACACTTAAGCAAGAGAGCTCCCCACGGCCTCCGGGTAGAAACCAGGTGCCCAGCGTATAAAACAAGGTGGAGGGCCGGATTCGGCCTGCGGGCCTGGTGCTTGGCTCCTGTGGCTTACAGGGTTGCAAATGAATCAAGGGAGGCCTGCCGGCGGAATCCAGGTGCACAGGAGAAGGCGAGGAGCCTGAGTCAAGCGCAGGAGTCAAGGGCCGCAACTCCGTGGCAGCAGCACCCAAGTGGCCAGACTGGCCCAGTGCTCCGCCCCCGGGCTCTGCAGCCCAACGGGTCGGCCGGGCCAGCTGACTTGGCTTGCTCCCGGCAAGCTTCCTCGGTCCCCGCGGCCCGCACAGCCGGAGCCGGTTGTGCCGGCCGCTGCGGGGGAAGGAGTTTCCGGCGGACTCGGCGCGGTGCAGCTTCCTGTTCCCCCAGCTGCGCCGCTCCAACTCTGCCAGCCTGGGTCGCGTGCAGTCCCGAAGTCCCTCACCGTCCCCAACAACGCCCCCAGCCCCATGCAGTCCCGGCTCCTGCTCCTAGGGACTCCCGGCCGCCCCGGCGGCCCGGCTGCTCGGCGCGTGCGGCTGCTCCTGCGGCAGGTGGTGCGGGGCCCGCCGGCTGGCGACGGGCGGCGGGCGGAGGTCAGACAGCTGCACGCCGGGGCGGGGGCCGAGACAGGTAACCCCTGGACGCCCGTGCGCGCCGCCGCCTCACCCTCCCTGCTGCTTCACTTCGTTTGGGAAACTGCTGTGTAATGCGGCGTAAAACATTTGCATTCTGGGGTTCATTCAGTAACCCGAGGGGTCTGTTACTGCGGTTTCTGACGACTTGGGATACATAGTGCTTTCTCGTTCTCCCGCTGCTGCTTTTACCCCCCAAATTCTGACTTAATTACAGTACACACAGAGGTTAAGGCAGAAGCCCCTAGAAGTTGTTGAAAGCCAGACTTTGACCTTGCTCTCTGAGTCTCAAGGGCCTGGAAGCCGATTTGTGCTATATTCCAGCTAGGGCCAGTGGTGTCTTAGAAGTGTACATTCTCGCTAAAGAACTCATCGTTCACGGTGTTCTAAATGCATTCTTGAGCCTTTCCAAGTTTTGCAGGAGTTTTCTTTTCTCACAGGTTCACATTTTCTTCGAGCTGAAAATTACAGTTTAATTCAGTTAAAACCCCTGGCGCTACATACAATCTAGGTCCTAGGACCCAGAGGGAGAAGTGGGTTGCTGGAGATCACACAGCTAACTAGCGACTGACTACATTATCTCTGATTTCTAAGCCTAGTTTTTTTTTTTTTGGTCTCTATCTGAACTGGTTTTAGGAATCCCTTCTGTGTTGAAGTTAGAGCATTTGTTCTGGTTAAAGGAAGAGATGTATATTGTTGCTGCTTTAAATGGCAAAAAGTGGTTTTAGGCAAGACTTTTCAATGTTGTTTAGAATAATGGAGGTTTTCACTATGAAATTGCAGGTTTCGTTGTTCCTCTTGCTTTCCACGTTTTCCGTGCTCCAAATAATTCTTGCCAGGAAATGAGGGAGTTGAAGTCCCATACATTTTATTTCATTCATTCATTCACGGAACAATTTGTTTTTCCTCTATGGAGTTGTGATGTCACATTTTGCCCCTTATCAATTACTGTGACTTCTAGGGTATTTGTTTATTCCTTTGGTTTTTTTTGTTCTTTGAGTTTTTGTTTGTTGCTTTGTCCTGGAAGGCAAAGGTCAAAGCGGGAAGTGTAGCATAATCTGTAACTTGGGTTTTGAAGTTAGCCTGGGTTGCACTGTCTAGATACAGAGATTTGAGGGTAGATGACTTGATTTTGTGCCCCAGTTTTTTTAACTGTAAAATGAAGATAAGGTGAGTATATCTGATAGGGCTGTTGTGAGGCTATTGTTAGTTAATACAATCCCTGGCATATGTTAATATTCAGTGAAAGTTAGCTTCTTTATTATTCTTAATATATGTGTTTTCAGCTTTGTGAGAGTAATTCTGTTTCCTTGGCTTGCTTTAGAAGAATTGAAGCCAGTTCCTTTTAGGTTGAGAACTATCAGAACTATCTGAGTAGGCAGATGGAACAGAGTTAATTTATGTGAACCTTCTAAAAAAGGAAAAAGTGTT
This sequence comes from Carollia perspicillata, assembly GCA_004027735.1. Taxonomy (NCBI): domain Eukaryota; kingdom Metazoa; phylum Chordata; class Mammalia; order Chiroptera; family Phyllostomidae; genus Carollia; species Carollia perspicillata. The sequence continues at coordinate 10,340 of PVKM010040252.1, forward strand.
CTTTGTGCATGAGTAATACCTGTTGATTTTAAAAAAACATTACAAATCCATGTTGATGTGAATTTTTAAAAGTCTGTATTATATAGGTATTGGTGATAGCTGTAAATGTCCTCAACTTTTGTGTTATGTCCAACAAATCAAAATACAAGTTTTGCTTCAAATGTGAGACTCATGGGCACATTAAAGACAACATACTGACTTAAATTCAGTCATTGACTTTGGCAGGATCCACAGGAATAGGTATGGGGACTGTGGTTAGATGCAGCTGGAAACACTCCACAAATCTGGACTCAAATGGGGTGGACTCCAGCCAGCCAAATCCACCTGTTGGTGGCTGACGATGAGAATAAATGCACAGGTGACAGCAGTACTGTGGAGAAAAAGGGAACAGCGCAGCCACTCTCTCAAGGGAAGAGTGCCTATGGATGCCTCAGCCACTCTCTCAAGAGGAGAGCACCTCGACCCTTGCCTAGACAGGCTTTTATTGTTTTCCTCGGGTCTTACATCAGAGAAAGATTTATTACCTATTACGTAGAATATTATTGTCCACATTTTAGGTACGGTCAAGGAAATGAAAATAACATGCAGAGGGGAATGGTGGCTAGCTGATTAGCTCTGTCCTTGGGAAAGTTCATACAGACTTTGGATATTACCTTGAAGATAGACAATACACATTTGTTGTTTTAGACCAGGGTGATGGAGTTTTAGCCAGAGCAAGCCGTAACAGTCTGTGTGCATTTTCTAGGCCTGATTCCCACGGGAAAACTCGATTTGAAGGTCTGGCTCCTGCCCACCAGTTCACTTCTGTAGGTTTTCCATATAGAGCTGAGTCATTTGCCAGACTAAAACAAACTGGTCCCCTACACTCAAGTAAGAACAGCTCTGAGCCAGGTAAACAGGAGGCAAATTCTTGGCTACCCTGGGCCATGACATTGACCATCCAGGTTGGGGTGTCCTATTTTAAATTAGAAGTCATACAGAAACAAATGTAAAACAACAGATAGCAGTATGCCTTAATGAATTGTAATTTTGGTTGAAAAGATGCGCTCTGCAACACTCACACATGCAACTATTTTCTCCCCTCTGCATATAATTGACCCTGCTTCCTAATAGTAGTTTGGAAAGAGTAACAAGGTACACAAAACAATAGATACTAGTTATATACTGTTCTTATTTTGCATGGATGGTATGTATATGTTTATTTTTACATTTTTTTAGTGCCTATCAACCCTTTGTATCTAATAAACACTCAGTGGCTTGTTATGTTAAAGTTCATGCAGAGAAGGAACAGGAGAGGCCGGAATTGCCTTGTTGGCTTTCAAGATAGTTTTATAAAACTTTGTAAGCAGAAGGAAGCGTCATTTATTTTAAGGAAAAAAAATCCAAACCTGCAGCTTTTTATCTCTTGCTATCAGAAAGTCTTATTATCCATAGTTTGTCAATTCTTTGCATTTCTTCACTTCATAGTAGTATGGTATTTTGGTTTTAGGAATAAAGAGGTTAACAAGGAGGTTAGCTACTGCAAAGAGTTTTCAATAGAAATTAGCGTAGTGTTTTCACAGTTAGAGCCTAGCAAGTTCGTTCAGTAGCACTGTGATGTTAAATATACAGTTTTGGATATACCGTAGATCAAGTCAAATGATAAACCTGGAAACATAACTTTATAAATCCACTATGACATATTTAGTGTTGTTCTTTAATGCCATTATTATTTATAGGAATTCACTGCCTTATTATTATGACTTTGGAGTATGAAATAAAAATATTAATAGAAATATTTAAAACTACTTTTTGTATAAGAAATCTGTTTATTATAGAAATGCAAAAAATACAAATTACCTAAAACATAATCTTCCCATACAAATTCATAATTGTCAAGTTCTTGATGTTATTCCCATCAGATTTTATAATGTTTATTATTTATATGAATAGAATTCCATTTTAAAAATAGGGATTGTGTGTTTTATAATTTAGTCTCACTTAGTCATTATGAACATATTAACATAGTCATAAACATTGTTATATATGGTTATTTTAAATAGGTACTAATTTCATATATTTGCCTATATAATATTTAGTTTACCAATTTTCCATTCTTGGATGTTTAGATTGTCTATTTTTAAATATAGAAACAGTGCAATAAATATCTAACTATATGCATTTTTGTGATTTTAAGATTATATTCTTGGGGTGTAATAGAATTGATGACTTTGTGGAGGGGAAATAAAGAACTGTGGCTTCACCTGAGAAATATGGTATAAAGGGAAAAACTGTAGTGTGGTTCAGGTCTTAGCACTGTATTTACTAGGTGTTAACTTTGGGGAAATTATTAACTACTTTGAACCTGATGCAGGCTCTTTTGACCCTGGGAACATTGTGATCCTATTGCATATTGAAGAATTTAGCAATAAAGCCCCAGAACAATTATAACGTAATAAATTGTTGGGAAGTCCTGTATTAGGAGAGTATATAGCATGAAAATTGCTGCTATATTTAGTTTTCTTTTCAGTCTAAGTTTTGTATTACAAAAAAAAAAAAAATGACGCCAGTGGTGATTTCCCTGCTGCAGGGACCATTTGGCACTATCTGAAGACATTCTTGGTTGTTATAAACAGGAGGAAGGGGAACATCCCACTAGTATCTAGTGAGTAGAGGCCAGGGATACTGCTAAACATTTTACAATGCACAGGACAGCCCCCCAAAACAAACAGTTATCCCACCCTGTATGTCAGTAATGCTGCTGTTGAGAAACCCTGCACTAAAGCAACATGTGTGCCAAAGCTACAAGTCATTGAATTGGGAGCTCATTTCATAGTTTTGAGTGTCCTAAAGGATGTATATTTATTAACATAGTCTGAAGTTTACAATTTTCAGTGGATTAAAAGCACTTTTTAGATGGACTACCACAGATGTCCCTGAGATACATAACTGAGAAAAGTATTTTTGAGATGAGTAAAGATCTTGACAATGTAACAGCTTTGAAATATCTGGGGAAAATATCCAGATTTCTCATGAGTTAGCTAAGAATTAAATAAAAACTATCAGTCATATAAAAATTATTGAACAATTATTGGAAACTAACAATATTAAATTAAATTTGGACACTATTATATACTGAAAAATTTGTTATTGATTAAACATCTGTGAAAGAGTAAAATGTTT
>PVKM010040253.1:0-13500 GCA_004027735.1 Carollia perspicillata
CTTCCCAAATTCTAAACATATGAGCACACAAAAAGGTGTAGAAAAATGTTCATATAATCTTTTGTTAATAATAGTCAAAAAACTGTAAACAGCCTAAATATCTTTTAACAGATAAATCATTAAACAAACTGATATATTCATATATCTATGATATGAGATAACACAAAGTAAAAACAAAAAAAGAGAAACTATTGATACATGGAATTGGGATGAATTTTAAAGGTATTATACCAAGTGAAAAAAGCCAATCTCATCCTGACTGTTGTGGCTCAGTGAATCGAGTGCTGGCCTGTAAGCCAAAGGGTCACTGGTTCAATTCCCAGTCAGGACGCATGCCTGGGTTGCAGGCCAGGTATTCAGTAGGGGGCATGTGAGAGGCAACCACACATTGGTGTGTCTCCCCTTCTCTTTCTCCCTCTCTTCCCCTCTCTCTAAAAATAACTAAAAAAATTTGAAAAGCCAATCTTAAAGCTTTGTCTATTATATCATTTTATTTATATAATGTCATGACAAAGTGACAAAATTTTTACAGATGGAGAACAGAGGACTAGTGCAGCTGATAGGGGTTAAGGGGGTAGGTAAATGAAGGCCAAGGTCATCCACTGACCCTGGTAGCATGAGGGTAGCAAAAGGGGTAGCATGAGTGATTTTTGTGGTGATGGAACTGTTCTATATTTTGATTGTGATGGTAGTGGTTACAACTATCTACACATGTGAGAAAATATCATAGAACTATATGCACACACACATACACACAAGTGCATGCAATAATGTTCTCAATAAGGTATACGGACTTTTCCAATGTCAATTTTCTGTTTTTGATATTGTACTTTGATCAAACTAAGTGAAATCACATGGGATCTCTTCTGCTTTTGCAATGACCTCTGAATCTATCATTCATTTTAAAGTTAACACTTAAAAAAACTTAAAAACAAACAAAACAAAACCAATCTAGATTCATTCCAAACATTGTGCACAAAGGATGGCTTCAGGTATATTAATCCAAAATTTAAAACGTTAAATTATACAATCATTAGAAGAAAATATAGAACAATGTCTTCAGGACTTAGGGGTACACAAGAATGTCTTAAAACTTCAAAACCACTGATCATAACCTAAAACTTGATTAACCTGATTACATAAAAAATAAGAATGTTATTTAATAGTGGCTTAATTAAAAAGTTTATGAAAAGATGACAGAATGAGAGAAGATAATAGCAGTGTCTAAAATCAATAAAGGATTAATATCTAAAATATGTAGGAAACTATGTCTATTAATATCTAAAGTAATGAATCAACAAGAGAAAAACAGAAACCTTAGTAAAAAAAATGGGCAAAGTTTGAGAACAGAAAATGTACAGAGACAAATCCCAAAACCTTAATATCATATGAAAACATACTCAAAATATTTAATAATATGAGAAATATACATGAAATCACTTTACATCTATTAGTTAGAAAGAATGTAAAAGCTGAATATGAAATAAGTCATGTGGTGAAGGACAAATACCATATGATCTCACCTTTAACAGGAACCTAAACAACAAGACAAACAACAAGCAAAATATAACCGAAGACATTGAAATAGAAAACAGGCTGACAGTAACCAGAGGGGAGAGGTGAGGGAATTTCAGGGGAAAAGGGAAAGGGGTCACAGGAACAAATATAAAGGACACATGGACAAAAACTAAGGGGGGTGGAAATGGGAGGGAGGTGGGGAGCACTGGGAGGGTGGAATGGGATGGGAGTAAAGACAGAAAACTGTACTTGAACAACAACTAAAATAAAAAAATAAAAGAGCTGAAAAATGTCAAATATTATAATGGATGTTAGGATAAAAAATGCCTTAGATGGTGGAATTATAGACTGACAGCCAATCTGGCAATACTTATTAAAATTAAATATAATTGATTAAATATAAATAATGTAACTTATATTTCAAATATATTTTCACTAAGATCCATAAGAACCAGGCACAAGATTATTCATAAGACATTTTTTTTTTGTGATGGAAGGAAGAAATGAGGGGGAATTCTGTGCATCAATTTCTGGGAAAGCAAGAGGTTAAATGTGATAAGTATAGAACATGGAGAACCATGTAGCATGTAGTCAGAAGCAGTGGATTATGTTCATATAAAAAAATTGATAGATTTTAAAGGAGTGTTGATTGAAAAATTAAGAAACACAGTGACATATAACACAATGCTATTCAATAAGTTAAAATTAAGCAAAAATTCACTTTGCAAGGACACATATATAGTAAACACAGTGAAAGTATTGTTGATGGGTGATGTGGAAAGAGTGTGATAGCTGTGGGGAGTGGAGGTAGAGGAGAATTAATGACAGGAAATCTATGAAAACCAAATTAAAATAATGTACTATGATCTTAGGGATAAGATTCATTCAAACCTCTGCATGCAAAGAGTCCTTTCATTTCAACCTGTAGGACTTCCATTAACATTTCTTGCAGGGCAGGTCTAGTGACAATGAGCTCCTTGAGCTGCTGTTTACCTGAAACTTCTTAATTTATGCCTCACTTTTGAAGGAAAGTTTTATTGCATATAAGATTCTTGGATGTTCAGTTTTTTTCTTTTAGCACTTTGAATATATCAGCCCTGCTGCCTCTGGCCTACAAAGCTTCTAGTGACAAATCCTCTGATAATATTAATGAAGACCCCTTGTATACAATGAGTTGCTTCACTTTTGTTGCCTTAAAGACTGTTCTGCTTTCTTTATTTGTATTTTTTAATTTTTACACTTTATTGAAAAAAATATTTTATTGTTGATCATGTACAGTTGTGTACATTTATCCCTACCACTCCCCCCAGACCCCAGCCATCCCTACCTCCCTCCCCTGCTTCCACCCCACCTTGGTTTTGTCCATGTGTCCTTTATATATGTTCCTGAAAACCCTCTCCCCCCTTCCCCTCATTATCCCCTCCCACCTCCCCTCTTATTACTGTCAGATTGTTCTTAATTTCAATATCTCCGGTTATATTTTGCTTGCTTATTTGTTTTATTATTAGGTTTGACTTTCAACAGTTTGATTATAGTGTGTCTTGATGTGTGTTTCTTTTAGTTCATTATATTTGAAGCTTGTTAAAATTCTTGAAAGTTTACATTCATGTTTTCATTAACTTTGGAATGTCTTTGGTCATTATATTTTCAAATATTCTCTCTGCCTCTTTCTCTCTCTCTTCTCTATCTGGGACTCCAAATATCGTATGTTGGTCCACTTGGTGGTTTCCCACATGTCTCTTAGGTTCTCTTCAATCTTGCTTCTTTCTGTTCATCAGACTCTATAATTTCAATTTCCTTATTTTCCAGTTTGCCGACTCTCTTTTGCTTACTCAAATCTAACTTTGAATTACTCTAATGAATTTTTCATTTCAGAAATACTATTTTTCAGTTTTAGAATTTCTTTTTTCATTTTTATCTCTTTATTAATGTATCCAAATTGTTCATACATAATTTTATTGAATTTTTACCATATATTCCTTTAATTATTTGAATATGTTTAGAAGATCTTGTCTAGTAGTTCTACCATGTGTTCTTTCTCCAAGATAGTTTCTGTTCTGTTTTTTTTTTTTTTTTTCTTTTAATGGGCCATGCTTTCCTTTTTCTTTGTATGCCTCATGGTTTTGTTTTTGTTGTTGTTGAAAATTAGATTTTAAGGTAATAATGTGGTAAGTCCAGAAATCAGCTTCTCCTTCTACTCAGTGATTTCTTCTTTTTATCATAAGCTGTCCTTTGTACTAGGAATTGGCCTGAGGTGGAAACTTAATTTTTTCTCAGGAATTTCCTTATTCTGAAAGTTTCTCTGAGCATGTTCAATGACTTTCAAAGTTTCATCTGTTTTTGCAGTTCCTTTTGAATGCTCTATGTTTTAACATATAGCTCCCAAAGGGTGGGAAAAAGAGAACAATAAAAGGGGAAAAGGTGCTGATCCTTTAAATTCCTTGGGAGTCACTTCAGCTAGAGGGAGAGGGGGTTGCAACAGTGGAGGATGTAAGAATGGCTGCCCACCTCTGTGTTTATGCTTATGTTATCTGAGTTAGCTGTGAGTGACCAGAACACAGATCCCAAATATCTCCCTTATTGCCCACCCTGATTCCCACTGGCTGTATGCAAGTTACTCCAGCAATGCATGCACATCTGCTGACTCCAGAGTTCCAAAATAGTTACATCAGACAGATTCTGCAAGTGCAATTTTTGTGTAGGGTGGAGAGGCAAATTCCTGGTGTTTCCTACTCTTCTGTTTTCTGATAATCCCTCTAACTTTTTATTCTGGTCTTTTACTAGTTTCTGTAAATTATTACTTGCCTTATCTATGCATGCCTCCCTAGTTATGGGCTTTTTCTGCATCATTTCACTTACAGACTTCAAGGTAGTTAGTAAAGCATCATAAATCTAATCTGTACTACCTTTACTGAGTTATTGCTACTAAATTTAAAAAATACAGGAGATAATCATCCCAAGAAAAGAATTATAACCAGGTTTATATTGCTTCACATGTCTACAAATTCTCAGGTAAATTCTGCTCAAAATTTTTTTTTATCACAAAGGACAGTGCCAGAAAGGACGAAGTACTTTGGCTATCATATCACAGGTAGAATTTATAGCACTGATAGTGAGGAAAACAAACAGAATGAGTTAAAATCTAAGGTACAGATGGCGGACTGTTTTTTATTGCCTGTGCCTGTCATGGATACACAGACAATAAAACCTCATTAACCTGAACTGTTTTAGTTTAGAATCTGCAATAATATCTATCTGTCCTACCTGAAAATATGTTGCTGCTCTGCATATATATGCATACACAGTCTGCTCAGCAAATAGATAAATTAGACTAAATGAGAAGATTAAGAATCCCTGCTTTTGCTGAAGCTTTTGTATATAATGAATGTCCTAATCACAAATGGTTATCTATTCATTAAAATCATTATAGCATTCTGTTAAGACTTGAGGCCAAGTTTTTTCTATTTCTCCCCTGAGGTAATTATACTGCCTTTATTTTAACATTTTGTTTAACACAGCTAGGGCTTTTCCTCTAAAGAACTGATGAATTAGTCTGTTCAGAACAATTGGAACAAATTTGACTATCTGGACATGTGTACATACACTATCTCATATCGCCAAATGATAAACTCATTTGTCAGGGCTTAGCCAAAAAATAATTTTCCCCATACAATAGTGTTTCAAAGGATTAAAATTGTTATATGTTACTGCTTTCACAATGAAGGGTTAGTTTTAAACATGAAGTTTTAAATACACTTTATTTATTACAGGCTATGAATGCATTCTGTACCACAGGACTCCCTAATGTGAAGTCAGCTACCCCACAGTCTGGGTCTGGTGGGCCAGGACAGTGTAGTCTGCTGGTCTGTATTAGAAAATCAAACAGGTAATTTGACATTCATCAAACACATGCAGAACTGCTTTACTGGTTTATACTCCTGTCTTTTAATATATAAAATCATTTTTTAAAATATGTATTTATTTAGTTTTAGACAGAGAGGAAAGGAGGGAGAGAGAAAGGGAGAGAAACATCAATGTGTGGTTGCCTCTCATGCTCCTCCTACTGGAGACCTGGTCCACAACCAAGGCATGTGCCCTGACTGGGAATTGATCCAGCGATCCTTTGATTTGCAGGCTGGCACTCAATCCACTGAGCCACACCAGCCAGGGCTAGGATGTAAAATCATTTTATGAAAACAGCATTCTCTTTAATATAATCATTAATGTAATATGAAGTTTACCCTTGGTAATAACATATAAACCAAAATTGCAACAACATTCTAAAACCATAAACTGCCTTTTCAGAATGTACTTTCTTTCTGCCTCTCTCTTGAAAAACTTCAATGCTTTTAGGGCAGGCGATGTTAATTAAGAATTCAAGATTTAAATAATTTGTCCCATAATAAAAGTAATAAAGCTTTTCATTGTAAAAATATTATAAATATATTTATCAATAATTTCAAAAATTCAGAAGTGGTTCTATTCTATTGTGGAAAATAAGAGCCTCATGACATTTAGGTGTCATCAATAGTTTCTACTATTTTTGCTGATCCCTAAATCTGTGGTGATATTGTGCTGTAACTATCCTAAAAAAAGATTTACTAAAGAGAATTATGTAACAAATTCTCTCCTAAGTCAAGTGTGTAAACACAAGAGAGGGAGAAATTAGAAAATAATTTCTCTTTGTCTGAAATTTTGTGAAATTATCTATTTCTACAAATAGGAAAGAGGGTAGAGCTTTCATCTTGGTAACTGGATTGCAGTTGAAACCAAGGTTCTGGATGAGAAATTGGAAAGAAAATCAGAAAGGCCATACTCTCCTAGACAAGGTGAGGATCACATGGAAGAGTCATTGCCAAATCTTGTAAGGTCTGAAGCAGTTTACTATGAAACAAGGGAAGAAGATATTTCAGAGTTTTAAGAAATAAGAAAATAAAGTTATTTGGTGTGACTGAAGTTTCTCCTGTTCAAAGACTTTGTTTAATAATTTTCTTTCTGTAAGTCAAATATTATCAGGAAGAACTCAAAACTCTTCCAAACTTAACCTTTTTTTTGTTGTTGTGGTTTCCCACAGAAATGCTTTGTAAGACAAACACAAGATGCAGTTGCCTCGAATATTCCTTGAAAACAAACTCTAGACATAAATTGAATTATCTTATTCTTCTTTCATGAAAGAATTTTTAAAAATCCTTATTTAATAGTTATAGGTTTTTGTTTGTGTTGCTTTATTTTATTTTAAGGTACTTTCAAGAAGTCTGAAAACGTTTTACTTAAAGAGCATTCCTATCTAGAAATAAATTAAAAAGTACTAGTTCTAAGGAATCAAATTTGCATTTCCAATATGAAAATATGAGAAAGCTTATGTGGATGACATATCTTTAGTTACATTAGGTAACTGGGGATCATAAATGTCAAGTAAGTGTTTCAACAATACAGAACAAAAAGATGCGGGGACAACTTCAGTTGAGTGCACAATTTATCAGAGCTTGCATTTCATATATCTTTGAAATAGTACTGCCAACAGTATTCTGACTGAACATTTATATTCATCAGTTAATCAATTATGCTTGATTCCTCACAACTCCTTCAGATCTATCCCTTTGTCTCTGCTCTCAAAGCTATCACCTCTAGATTATTAGCTTTACAGTTCTAGCAAGTATTTTTTGTCTAGTCTCTCCCTCTCTCTCACTCTCTTACAGATTTAAAGTTTATATCTATGTGGAAACTAAAATAATCATTGTCAAACTTTATTTTCATCAACTCCAACTTCTTACTCAGTTTACTTAGTGTCATAAAAAGAGGGTGACAATGTATCTCAGTTTGACTCCAGGATGGTCCTGATTTATATATGTCATCCCAGAATAATTATTCAGTCCCCCTTTTTCACGCTTCAAATGTCCAGTTTGGGATAATAAATTACATGGTTTTCTTGCATATAACGAATTACTTCTAAATACCTCATCTCATATCTCAGCCACAATTCCTCTGCCTCCTACAACTTAACCCACTCACTGTCCTCTTATACAAAAACTGATAACAGATCTCCACATTACCTTCTCTACTAACTGCCTCGATTATAATCACTTCTTTATCAAGAATTTACTCATTGAACAAATGTTTAGCAAATTCCTACTCTGTGCCCAGCATTGTACCAAGGGCTAGAGTTGGAGCAGGAATAGGTCAGACAAGTTCTATGCTCTCGTGGATCTTCTATAACAAGAATACCTTTAACACTTAAGTATCCAGTGAAAACTGTTATATTTGCTCATATGTTTAATCTTTTATCCATTGTCTTCTCTCTGGCATCCTATCATGTTGAAAAATAAATGAGGGAAAATGGAAATATGTTCACTCTTATCTCCAAGTTCCTCTTGCCAGCACACAGACAGGATCTGGCAGCAGTAATGATTTGAAAGTGCTATTTAGTGTGCCAATTAGAGGGTTTCATTGAGGAGCTCCAAGCTGCCAGCAGCTATAGAAATGGAGGGGGAGTCTGTATATTGAGGAGGATCATCTTTCTGGAGTTCAAAGGAACTAATATGTAACACAGCTGTCCCAAACATTATACTTTAGAACAGTATGAATCTGATTAAGCAAAATGTCTGACTCTGCCCACCCACACAAATATCTGCCAGGCTTTAAGAACAGATATCTAGATGAAAGTATTTGAATAAGAAGAAAATAAGCAAGAGATATCAGGAAACATAGATTTTAAATAAAACAACCAAACTTTGAAACTTATGGCCTTGCAACCCTGGGTCACCACTACTTTAGTAGATGGGTGTGAGTTGAGATGCAAATGCCATAATCATCAATAAAAACTGCACATTACTTGTGTTTATTTCATTCTTTAAATGGGCCCTTTAATGTGAAAGTATTAGGGAGGATAAGAAGGGAAACTAGGGAGGTCAAAGAAATACATTTATTCACACTCCAGTAATTCTGTAAGTTAGTTATGTCATATCATTCCTTGTCATTTCTTTGTTCAAACTTAAAAATGTTCAAGGGCAGGCACTGTGTTTTCTAGTTCATTATGGTATTCAAATGTTCTAATGAATATATATTATCTAACAGACATTTTCAGGGTTGTAGAACACAGCAGTGAATAAAAAAGTAAAAAATTCCTGTCCTTGTTACTGGCCACAGCATTTTCCACAATGTGCTTGTGAACAAAAGTCTTTCTGAGATTAAACTGATGTTTAATTTGAAAAACTAGCTGCTCTCCTATTTAACCATCTGTCTAATATTTTTAGCTTCTCAGCAAAGTTTTCTATGAGCTGGTAAATGGCTCTATCTGTAGAGTGTGGTTAGGTTCATTCTAATTCAATTTCTCTATCTCAAAATAATAAAGGTGGGACCTGGCACCTTTGGAAACCTGGGCCAGTACTTACTTGTGCTTTGCCAAGAAGGACAACAAGAAGGGCCTGAAGAAAACACAGGCCAACAATGCCAACTCATGAGTGTATGAGCTGAGGCTATCAAGGCCCTCATTAAGCCCAAAGAGATCAAGCCCAAGGTCCCAAAATGCAACAGTGCAAGCTCAATCAACTTGCCTACATCATCCACCCCAAGCTTTGGAAATATGTCTGTGCCTGTATCACCAAAGGTCTCAGACTCTGCTAGCCAAAGTCCAAGGCTAAGTTTCAAACCAAGGCCCAGGTTATGGCTGCAGTTCTGGCTCTACCTCAGACTCAGACTGCCTCTCTCTCTGTTTATTAGTTATACTTTCTGAATCTATATTCATGGGAGAATTTAAACAGTACACAAAATAAAATCTGTGGCTGAATTAACAAATATGCTTCTCAGCTTATAACTTTAGATATTACTGACATTGTATTTCTTAATATGTTTTTTGAGTCTATAGTTGGAGAAAGGTAACAAGGAAGAAGTAAAAAGAACCTGAAACTTGACACCTCTATCTGCAATAAGAAAATTTGCAGACTTCCGGCCAAGGTGGAGGCATAGGTGGAAACACTGTACCTCCTCTCACAACCAAGATTAAGGACAACAAATATTTACAAACAATAATACAACCAGAAAACAGAAAACTGAACTATGAAAGTCCTACAACAATTCAACCAGACTGGTAAGAAAGGTGGAGTCAGCAGCCCATGGAGAGGGAACGTGGCAGGAAAATGCAGTGGCTGCCAGACCTGGGAGCCCCAGGTGGTGTAGGTGAGGTAGAGCTTGAAGACCCTAGATGCTGGGAGGAGACGAGAAGAGCATGCAGAGCACTTAGGGCACTCAAGGCTGTTGGCTGACCACAGACACCCATTCACATGCAGATAAAGTAGGCAAGAATGGGCAGTGAAACGGACCACACAGCCCAGGGCTCCAGAGATGGAAAATAAAGCCTAAAAACACTGTTTGAAAAGGTGTCAGGAAAGGCTCCCAGCCTCACAGGAGAGGTCCTTAAGGAGACTTGCAGGGTCCTGGAGCATGCATAGGCCCGCCCACCTGGGAACCAGCACCATGCGGGGCAGTTTGCTTGTGGGAGGCAGCAGAGGAAACTCAAATCCAAGAGAGCAGGGAACAGGTGCCATTGTTCCCTCTCTGATCCCGCCACCAGAGACAGCATCACAACCCTGCAACTAGGTTTCCCCACCCATGTAAACATTTAAGGCTCTGCCACCCATATGTAACAAGTGCCACCTGACGAAATATGACTCAAAGAGAAGAACAGCTCAGAGCCCCAGAGCCAATATTTTTAAGTGACCAAAAGATATCTGACCTATCAGATGTACAGTTCAAAACACTGGTGATCAGGATGCTCACAGAATTGATTGATTTTGGCCACAAATTAGATGAAAAAAATGAAGGCTCTGATAAGTGAAACGAAGGAAAATGCACAGGGAAGCAACAGTGATGGGAAGAAAACTGGGACTCAAATCAATGGAGTGGACCAGAAGGAAGAAAGAAACAACCAAACAGAAAAGAATGAAGAAACAAGAATTCAAAAAAATGAACACAGGCTTATGAACCTCCAGAAGAACATCTTTAAACGTTCCAACATCCAAATTATAGGAGTACCAGAAGGGGAAGAGGAAGAGCAACAAGTGGAAAACTTATTCGAACAAATAATAAAGGAGAACTTCCCCAATCTAGCAAAGGAAATAGACTTCCAGGAAGTCCAGGAAGATCACAGAGTCCCAAAGAAGGTGGACCCAAGAAGGAATACACCAAGGCACATCATAATTACACTAGCCAAGATTAAAATAAAGGAGAGAATTCTAGAAGCAGCAAGAGATAAGGGGACAGTTACCTACAAAGGAGTTCCCATAAGACTGTCAGCTGACTTCTCAAAAGAGACCTCACAGGCAAGAGGGGGCTGGAAAGAAGTATTCCAAGTCATGAAAGGCAAGGACCTACATCCAAAACTGCTCTATCCAGCAAAGCTTTCATTTAGAATGGAAGGGCAGATAAAGTGCTTCTGAGATAAGATCAAGTTCAAGGAGTTCATCATCACCCAGCCCTTATTATGTGAAACGTTAAAGGGACTTATCTTAAAAAAAAGAAGATAAAAATATGAACAGTAAAGGGGCAGCAAATTAACAGTTATTAGCATCCACACCCAAAACAAAAAGAGACTAAGAGGTCACCTAAAACAGGAGCATAGCTACAGAAATGGAGATCACATGGAAGGTTAGCAACAGGGGAGTGGGAGGAGAGGGTGGGGAGAAGGTACAGAGAATAAGCATAGATGGTGGGGAGAAAATAGACAGGGAGAGGGCAAGAGTAGTGTGGGAAATATAGCAGCTAAAGAACTTATGATACATGGACATGAACTAAAGAGGGGGAGTGTGGGTGGGAGGGGGTGTGCAGGGTGGAGGGGAATGAAGGGGGGAAATGGGAGAACTGTAATGACATAATCAATAAAATATATATATTAAAAATAAATAAATAAAAGATTCTATATAAGAAAAAAATTTATGATACAGACCATCAGAATAATGTTTGTCTCCTCTGTACCAAGAGGTAGAGTGGATTGTGAAGTGAAATGAGGGGCATTAACAATGGTAATGTTCTGTATCTTCATAAGACTATAGGTTACACAGGCATATGAATTTGTCAAAACTCATCAAATGGTACAATTCCCATTTGTGTATTTCACTGTATGTAAAATTTACTTAACAAAAACAAAACAAGACAAATATTGAAATCCGGTCAATATATATTACTGATGTTTTTAAATAATTTTTAAATTATTGTTCAAGAACAGTTGTCCCCATTTTCCCCCTCCCCGTCCCCACCTCACCCATCCCCAACTCCCACCCTCGATCCTATTCCCCTTTGGCTTTGTCCATGTGTCCTGTATAAATGTTCCTTGATGACCCTTCCCCCACTTTCCCCAATTATTCCTCTTTCCCCTCCCCTCTGGTCACTCTCAGTTTATTCTTTATTTCCATGTCTCTGGTTATCTTTTACCTGCTTGCTTCTTTTGTTGATTAGGTTCCACTTATAGATGAGATCATAAGGTATTTGTCTTTCAATGCTTGGCTGATTTCACTCAGCATAATGCTCTCCAGATCCATACATGCTGTCGCAAATGGTAGGAGTTCCTTCTTTCTTTCTGATGCATAGTATTGCATAGTGTAAATGTACTATAGTATTTTTATCCACTCATTCAGGGTTGTTCCTAACCTTAGTGGGAAAGTTGTTATCTTTTACCCACCAAGTATGGTGTTGGCTGTAGGTTTCTCCTATACAGCCTGTATTATGTTGAGGCCTGCTCCCTCTACTCCCACTTTGCTGAGTGTTTTTTTTTTCCATAAATGGGGGCTGTACCTTATGAAATGCTTGTTACATGCATATTGATATAATCACATGATTTTTTTCTATTTCACTTTGTTTACATGATGTATTATGTTTATTGACTTGCAAATATTGTGCCATCCGTGAATTTCTGGGATGAATCACTTGATCATGGTGTATAATCCTTTTAATGTATTGCTGGATCCAGTTTGCCAATATTTTGCTGAGGATTTTATCATCTATGTTCATCAGAGCTATAGGCCTGCAGTTATCTTCTTTGGTATGTCTTTATCTGGTTTTGGGATTAAGATGATGCTGGCTTCATAAAAAGAATTTGAGAGTCTTTGTTCTTTTTGTATTTTTTGGAATAGTCTTAGAAAGATAAACTTTAGCTCTTCCTTAAATTTATTGTAAAACTCTCCTGTGAAATTGTCCTATCCAGGGGTTTTATGACTGAGAGTTCCTTGATTACTGCTTTGATTTCACCATATGTTATCAGTCTCTAGGCTTTCTGATTCTTCTTCATTCAGTTTTAGAAGAGTATATATCTCCAAAAATTTGTCCATTTCACCCATGTTTTCAAATGTTTTGGCTTAGACTTTGTTGCAATTTCTTACAATCCTTTGTACTTCTGTTTCATTAGCTGTAAACTCCCCTCTTTTATTTCTAAAATTATTTATTTAGGTCCTCTTGCTTTTTTCTTGATGAGTCTGCTTAAAGAATTGTCAATATTGTTTTTCTTGTCAAAGAACCAGCTCATGGTTTATTAATCTTTCGAATTGTTCTTTTAGTCTCTATATTGTTTAATTCTGCTCTGATTTTGATTATCACATTTCCTCACCTTCCATTGGGCTTTGTTTGTTGTTCCTCCAGTTCTTTTTTTTTTAATTTTTTTAACTTTTTTATTGATTATGCCATTACAATTCTCCCATTTCCCCCTTCATTCCACTCCACCCTGCCAACCCCCTCCCAAGCACACTCCCCCTCTTTAGTTCATGTCCATGTATCATAAGTTCTTTAGCTTCTACATTTCCCACACTACTCTTGCCCTCTCCCTGTCTATTTTCTCCCCACTGTCTATGCTACTTATTCCCTGTACCTTCTCCCCACCCTCTCCTCCCACTCCCCTGTTGCTAACCTTCCATTTCTGTGGCTCTGCTCCTCTTTTAGGTGACCGCTTAGTCTGCTTTTGTTTTAGGTGTGGATGTTAATAATTGTGAATTTGCTGTC
>PVKM010040254.1:0-13505 GCA_004027735.1 Carollia perspicillata
CTTTAGTTAGACTTAGCACAGTCTTTAAATGATCTGAGGGCTGGTTCAATACATTCTTTTTATCTGGGCTTTGGATATAAGTGCCTGTAGGATTTTGCTCAGGTCTTCTGTATTGTCTACATCTTTTAACAGGCCCCACCCCCCGTACATCAGATGGGGAAACTTGTTGAGTACTCTTACCTCTCCTAGCCATAGGAACCCACAGTTTGCACTCATTGTAAAGACTCACAGTGCCAGGAGGGTTTCTCTCATTTCTTCTATTGTCCCCTTAGACTTCACCAGGCTTTGCATACCTCTGCCTGGCTCTGTGTATGTATGTGTATTAAGGGGTTGTTCTGTGAACTGTTGAGAGAAGAGAAGGAAGTTTCTAACTATAATTATAATTTGTATATTTCTTCTTTCCGTCCTATAGGGTTTTGCTTCATACATTTTGTAGCTTCATTATTTGGTGCTTGTGTTAGGATTGTTATGTGCTTTTGGTGGATTAACCCATTAGTGTTATGTAACGTTCCTCTACGTCCATGCTAATTTTTTACTCAGTCGTATACTTTATTTGATATTGATGTGACCTCTCCTGCTTTCTTTTAAGCATGACATGTCTTTTTTCCTATCCTGTAACTTTCAAGCTGCCTATAAATTATAGTTCAAGTGAATCTCTTGTAGAGAGTATATGGTTGGGTAATTTTTAAAATACATTATGCCAATCTCTGTCTTTTAATTGTCATACTTGGAGCACTTATGTTTTTAATACATTAGAGCTTAAGTCAGACAGTTTATTTTGTTATTCTTGTTTTTTTTTTTTCTGGTTCCTTTTTTTTTTCTTTGCTTTCTTTTTCCTGCCTCTCTGTGGGTTACATAAACATTTCTTAGAATTCTTTCTTGATATATCTATAGTATTTTAAGTATACCTCTTTTATAGCTGTTTTAGCAGTTGCTGTGGGTCATAAGTATATACATAGCTCATCAGAGTCTACTTGTGTCAATATTTTACCAGTTTGAATAACATGTACAAACTTACTTCCCATTGTGTCTCTTTACCTTCTTTTATTGATGATACAATTGTTTTAAATATTATCTTTGCATATATTTAGAACAATATCAGATATTACTATAATGTTTTTCTTCAACTGTCAAGCATAGTTCAGAACTTCCTTCAAGAGAAAGAAAAATTAATTATTTTTTCTAGTTCCTCTTTGTTTTATTTTTATTTATTTATTTATTTTTATTGTTTTAGACCTATATATTTACTTTTTTCATTATTCTTTTTTTTGATATTTCATGATTCCTTTTTTTCTTATTTCCTTTCTGTTTACAGAAATTCAGCAAAGAAGGGGTGAAGGATCCTCACTCCCCAGCTATTCTGAAATAGCCTGAGTCCTCGTTCTGTCTTTAAGAAGTCTCCTAATCTCTTGGCTGCTTTATTTCCTCTGCCTGACTTAAGCCTGAGACAAGGCCTTAAGCCTGAAACAATACTGGTGGTGGGTACTGCCCTGTGCTGGAAGGGGCATGTTCCCTAGGGCAATCAGGGCTAAGAAAGAATATGTAAAATCCTGTGGAACCTGCTTTGTTTAGAATGCTCTCAATTAAATGATAAGGGTCCAAGCAAGAAGTGAGTTTGTTCCTCAAAGTTTTAATAGCTCTTTAGCTATCTGACCCTGACTCAAAATAGGCCCTCAGAGTTCTTTGTTTGTTATCTATTGTTTGATCCTTACTGCTTGACAATGATTAATGAGCTTTACCTGTATTTCTGTGCAACACAAACCCAATAAAAGCCCATTGAGGAAAAGACTCTGGGCCCTTCTCCTTTGTGAGATCGACCACCTTTCCTCCCCGAGCAGATCGTGTCTTGGTAGCATCATTTTCATCTGTGGTGGCTGTGGGCGCTCTTGGGGCAGAGCCCCCCGTAGCCCTGCAGCGTAATTGTCTAAACACTATGCTGTACACCCGAGGCTAATGCAAAATAATATTGAATGGAAACTATAATTGGAAAATTAAAAATTCTTTATTGCTTAAAAATGCTAACAACTATCTAAGCCTGCTGGAGAAATAACTGATATACCTGCTTTCTGCAGGTGTGCCACAAAACTTCAATTTGTAAAAAATGCAGTATCTTTGAAGCGCAAAAAGTGAAGTGTAGTAAAACTAGTTAGACTTGTTGAGCATAGACTGAGACTTCTTTTCATAAATTTTATGCCACTTTCTTATGGCTTCCATAGCTTCTGATGAGAAATGTGCTGCCATTTAAATTATTTTTCCTTCTATAGGTAGAATGTTATTCCTCTTTTGCTGTTCTTAAGAATTTTGGTTGTTTGTTTTTAGTTTTCAGAAGTTTGATTGACTTGTTTTGCATGTATTTCTTTTCTTATAATCAGGTTAGGGTTCACTCAGCTTTGTGAATCTGTAGGTTTCTGTCTTTTGCAGAATTTGGGAAGCTGTCAGCCGTGTGTCCTTGAGTCCTTTTTCAGCCTGTCATTCTTTTTTTCTCCTTGTGCTGCAATGATAGGAATGTCATCGATTTTGCGATAGTCCCACAGGTTACTGAGACTCAATTCATTTTCTTTGGTCTATTTTCTCTCTGTTGTTCAGATTGGGTAACATCTATTGTTTATTTTCTTTCCCTTTTTATTTTGTATTATTTTATTTTTATTGAATTCATTAGGATGACATTGGTTGATAAAATTGTATCAATTTCAGCTGTACAATTCTATAATCCATCACTTGTCTATTTTATCATGTGTTCATCACCCCAAGTGAAGTCTCCTTCTGTCACTGTTTGTCCCCCTTTCCCCAATTCTGCCTCTCCCTACCATATTGCTGTCTGTGTCTATGAGTTTTGTGGGGTTTTTTTGCTTAATCCTTTTGCCTTTTGCCCAGTCCTCCAATCCCCCTCCTCTCTAACAGATGTCAGTCTGTTTTCTCCACCTGTGAATCTGGCTCTATTGTGTTTATATTTTGTTCATTAGATTCCACATATAAGGGAAATCATATGGTATTTGTCTTTTTCTGACTGGCTTGTTTCACTTAACATAATAATCTCCAGGTCCATCCATGCTGTTGCAAAAGACAAAATTTCATTCTTTTTTATGGCCAAGTAGTATTCCACTGTGTACATGTACCACAGCTTTTTAATTCACTCTTTTATAAGTGGGCCTCCAAATCTTGCCTATTGTAAATAACACTGCAATGAATGTAGTATTTCAAGGTTATGTGGTCATAAAGCATTCCATTTTTAATTTTTTGAGGCAAGTCCATACTGTTTTCTACAGTGGCTGCACCAATCTGCAGTCCTACTAACAGTGCATAAAGGTTCCCTGCCACATTCTCATCAGCACTTGTTGTTTGCTAATTTATTGGTGATAGCCATTCTGACAGGTGTGAGTTGTTTCGTTCTATTTTCAAGTTTGACAATTCTTCTGTCTCCTCTACCAGCCTGCCTTTGAGCCTATCCGTTGAATATTTTAATTTAAAATTTTGCATTTTTCAGTTCTAAAATTTCCATGTTTCTTCTTTACATTTTATATTCTTTGCACAGACTTTTTATTTCTTTGCTGAAACTTTCTCTTTTTTCATTTGTTTCAAGTATGATTGTAATTGCTTATTAAAGTATTTTTATGATAGCTGTTTTAAAAAGCTTTCTCAGGTAATTCTAGTATTTCTACAACATCAGTGCAGGCAACTATAGATCATCATTTTTATTCAAGTTGAATTTTTCCTAGTCGTTAGTAACTGATCTTTTTATATTGAATCTGGGTATTTCAGATATGACACTGCAATACTATGGACCTGGTTACATTTTCTGTTTTATCTAGCTTTTAAAGTTAAATTTTATTATGGGAAGTGGAAAGTGCTGATTTGCTACTGGCCAGTGGGAATAGAAATCCATGTTCCCTACTCAGCTTCTTTTGACACCCAAGTAAAATAGGGGCTCCTCATTACTGCTGGATAGGAATGGGATTTCCAACTCCCCATTAGTCCTCCACTGATATCACAGGGGAGTGGCCTTGTTGTAAGTGCTTTGTGTGAAAGTCCTTACTCTTTGCTAGGCTTCCTCAGACTCTATACTAACAGGGAGGGGAATGGACACCTCTTTACTGCCAGATGGGGGTAGAATGAGTGCTGGGTCCCTGCACTGTATCTGTTTGGTAGTATAAGGGCCAGAGCAGAGATTCTCTTCCTCCATGCCACAAGGCACAGAGATGCGAGGCCATAGGAAGTCTAGGGATAGGGCTGGGGAACTCAGCAAACCCTTCAGGAAATCTCTGGAGTTTTTATATACCAGCAATGAACAAGTGGAATTTGAAGTTAAAAAACCCAATGCCATTTATATTAGCAGCCCCCAAATGAGATACAAAATATGTGCAAGAGCTATGCGAGAGAAACTGCAAAACTCTGATGAAAGAAATCAAAGAACTATGTAAATAGAGAGATATTCCATATTCATGGACATATTGTCAACATGTCAGTTCTTTGGATATTTTATGTTTAAATTCAGTGCAGTCCACTCAAGATCCCAGAAAGTTACTTTTGATTATCGGCCAACTGATTCTAAAGTTATATGGGGAGTCAAAAGACCCAGAACAGCGAACAAAATTTAAAGATAAAAAAGTCAGAGGGTTGATGCTACTCACCTCCAAGAATTGCTGTAAAGCTATATTAATCAAAGCAGTGTGTTATTGGTGAAAAATAAATAGATCAATGGAACAAAATAGGAAGTCCATAAATAGACTCATAAATACAGTCAATTGATCTTAGACAAGAGTAAAGGCAATACAATAAAGTAAAGATAGTCTTTTCTACAAATGGTCCTAGAACAACTGGATATTATATGCCAATAAAAAAGACTCTAAATATAAATCTTGCACCTTTCAGAAAAATTATCTCAAAATGGTTTATAGACCTAAACGTAAAATGCAAAACTATAAAACTCCTAGAAGATAAGAATAGAAGAAAACCTAATGACCTTGAGTACAGTATGAATTTAAGATATAATTCCAAGACATAATCCATGAAAGAAATAATTAATAAACTGGACTTCATTAAATTTAAAAGCTTCTGTTCTGCAAAAGATGATGCCAAGGCAATGAGATGAAAGGCCATAGACTGGGAGAAAATATTTGCAAAACACATATCCAATAAGAAACTATAATCTAAAATATAACACGACTTAAAATTCAACAGTAAGAAAATGAACACCTTGATTTAAGAGTGGATAAAATACATGAAAAGACACTTGACCAAAGAAGATATGCACATGGAAAATAAGCATATAAAAATGTTCAAAAACATACATCATTAGGGAATTGCAAATTAAAAGAACAATGAGATACCTTTACAGACCGGTTATAAGGGCCAAAATGCAGAACCCTGACAACACCAAATGCTGGTGAGGATGTAGAACAATAGGGACTCTTACTCATCGCTGGTGGGAATGCGCAATGGTAGGGGACTTTGGAAGACAGTTTGGCAGTTTCCTACAAAATTAAATATACCCTTTCCATATGATCTATCAATTGTACTCCTTGGTATTTACCCAAAGGAGCTGAATGATTATGTTCACACAAAAACCTGCACACGAATATTTATAGCAGCTTTGTTCATATTGCCAAAGCTTGGAAGCAACTAAGGTGTCCTTTCGTATATGAATGGATAAAGCCACAGTGGTTCCTCTTGACAATGGAATATTGTTTAGTGATAAACAGAAATGATACTAAGTCATGAAAAGACATGGAAGAAACATAAATGCATATCACTAAGGGGAAGATGGTAATCTGTGAATGCTGCATACTAAGTGATTCCAATTATATGACACTCTGGAAAGACAAGACTATGGAAAGAGTAAAAGGATCAGGGGTTGGGAGGAGGGAAGAATGAGTAGGCAGAGCACAGAGGAGTCTCAGGGCAATGAAACTACTCTGTATTTTGATTTTATCCAATTGCCACTTATGACATTGGCATCATCAAAAGGTCCAGTGCCTAGAACATAGTGTTCATGCAAAAAGTTGGATAAACAGAATGCATACATGCATGAATGAATGACCAACTTTAGGCAAAAGAGCAAAACAGGCAAAGTTTCCAGAAAGAATATTTTGACTTAACTAGAAAAAGCTCTTCTTTCTTTCTATTATTCGAGCTGCATTTATGAACTGGAGAAAGCCTTTGGCACATGTGACACTGGCTCATTCCTCAGATCAGAGGACTACATGTGTTTGGGAGAGGTGTCTCCTATTCACCATAGGTTATAAACATCTAACCGACAAGGGAAAATTTGTTACTCATTTATATCTAGCATCAAAACTTGTTGACATACATTTGGAATGGTAGGTTCTTAATAAATATTTGCTGAATGAATGTTAAACACTGATCGACTTAGTGTCCTTGATAACTATAGAAGAGGTCCTTAGATTAAAGCTGAAATTTATACTCTGTCCTAAACATTTCTGTTATCAACTGAACAGTGTCATTTCAAAATTCATATGTTGAAATCCCCACTACAGTAACTCAGAATTTAACTCCATTTGAAGATAAGGTCTTGAACAATGTGATTGTGCCTTCAGAGTGGGGCACTAATCCAATAGGACTGGTGTCCTCATAAGAAGAGAAAGAGATCCCGGGGCAAGCAGAGAGGATGCCCTGTAGGGATATTGCCAGAAGGCTTCCCTGTAGAAATGAAGACAGAGGCCTATGGAGAAACCAAACCTACCAACTCACTGATCTTGGACTTCCAGCTTCTGGAACAGTGAGAAAATAAATTTCTCTCCTTTAAGCCACCCAGTCTGCTATTTTGTTATGGCAGCCCTAGCAAACAAATACAATTCCTTTGAAAAAGTAAGAGGGAAACCCCACATTTTAATAATATTGTGATGGTTTTATTTAACAGATATATTGCTGTTTATCCACATCTCTTGGCAAATATAATCTCAAATATAAAATCATTATTTCAGTTAATGTGAAGGTGTGTTTTTCCTTCTCTTTCTTTATCATTAAAAGTATACCTATTGTTTGTTTGTTTGTTCTTGTTCGTAGTGGAAAAATACCTTATTTTAAGAGGTAACAAGTGAAAAACCATATGTCACAATTAATTAGGTTATAATAATATTAATTAAATATAGCCAATGGAAACCAAAAAAATCATACCTAAGGATTTTTACACACTGTTTCTTTCCCCCCCTCAAGAAACTACCTTCGTTATCTTATAATCTTCTTTGGTGTGACTAGTGCTAACTTGTGTCCTTTATCCCAACTGATTGAAATCTGGGAATCTGAAAGAGTGCTAATCCATGGTCCCCCACACCATGTCATTTGATATTCAGTTCAATACTTTCCTGCAGGGCCTAGGACCTACTTTAAGCAACACCTTTGCCCCCATCCTTGTTATTTCCCCCTCAGAACCTTTTTGGATGACACTCTCTCAGAGTAGAAATACAGAGGAAACAAACACTGATGACATTTTATCAGTGGGCTGTGACCCAAGTATAACCACAGCCCCAATTTCAGGGAGTCTCCTTTTTCAACACTCCTCCCGGAGGCAGGGTGATAATGAAGCCAGACACAAACATTTCCTTCAACTTTTGCCAGACGATGTGGCTCCTTGAAGTAGATTACAATGAAATCTGTACAAAGTAAGAGGCGTGTTGGAGCCTCCCTCCCCAGAGGAAAACTTGTTTCCAGTCTGTGATTGACCCCGTAAGTGGAGTCAAAATCCAATAGTTACATCATCCTTCAAGTATGCTATTTAACACAAAGGCAGGCTATAAAGTAGCAGAAAGAGCAAAAATCTCTGGCTTCAAGCATCATTAAATATTTTTTAAGGGGATATGGAAGGGTTTCAAAGGGTAACAAAATAAAATTTTAAAAGATTTTTATCTATGTCATCTAATTTTTCTTTTTCAGAAAACATCTTTATGTTGGTAAGCCTTGAACTTTGTGAGTTTTAATAGGATATGCAAGACATTTTTAAACCATAATTACTATATGTTTGGTATATTATTCACATCTATCGGATAAAAATATGCTAACTTAATCATAAAATTGAGGAAAGATTTAGATGCAGTTTCCAAAGATATTCCATTTCAATTTTTTTTCTTTATGTCCCTATTTATATCCAACTGATTAGTGTTGTACCCGGCCTTGCTATAGGTTTGGGAGAAAATGCAGGAATAAAAGTTATGTTTGAAGAGTTTGTTCTGTGTCCACAATGTGCTAGGAACTTTCTGGAATGTAACCTACTTCACCGTCAAAAACTCCTGTTAAGTGGAATTTCTGTTCTCTAACTGATAAAAATATTTTTGTTACTTATTACTGCAGAGTCTTTGGCAGCTCCATGAAGTTTTGTGAGTTGCTTGAGTTGGAGGATGACTATGGACAGGAGTTCTGGCGAGGGCTAAGATTTTCTGGAAATGTCCTTTGTGAGTTCCATAGCGATTGGAGACTCTTAGGTCATGGAAATCAAGGATGATCTTTAGTGTCGTGAAGAAAATCCTTCAGATTTATCCCTGACTTAAACTACTCATTTATGCCATAAGATGGTGAAATTGGCTTATCCCCAAATACCTTTTTATGGAGTAGCGGGCGGTTGTTGGTAGAGAACTTGTGTCGCTCGTCAAGTGACGCTGGGAAACTGCTTCGGAGGGGAGGGCAGCCACCTCAGAAGCCACCTGCATCTTTGGAAGTTGACTCTCACGCATGCTTTCTATGCAAAAATGCGGACTTTTTACCCCTTCCTACCCTCTATCAGGCTGGGCATTTCTTTGTTCCTACCCGAGTCCAGGAATCCAGGGGTACATGGTAGAGAGAAGGAGGTGCTGGGGTTAAGTGGAGTTTTGCAAGTGATGGCACTGTTGGAGAGCAGGTGGCTGAGAAGCTGATTCTCTAACAGCCAAGAGGCATGAGGAACTGATGTAATTGTTTAGAAAAATTAGGGTGAGAAGTAGTTTAGGTTTTATTTATTTTTTTTTGGCTATCTTTTAACCATATAATCTGGGCACTTTGGTATATAGTCATTAAAAAAATTAAAAAGAGACGGTCCATCAACTTATTCAATGTGCAATCTGGAGAAGGGCGACGATAAAAATAGTTGGGCAAGATAAAAATAATGGAAGCTAACAAATGTGGGATTTTAATCAATATATTTTCTTTTAAGAAGTAAGCAGTACCCAATGCCTGTCTCTCCCTATGAATTTAATCATCTTGTTTGATATTCAGAAGCATTGGGGTTTTTCAGGTTTAGGAGGAGGGACTTTGATGCCATGCAACATTTAGTACCTGGTTCTATGAAAGAAACGTGATAATGGTCTATGTTCCATTGTGTACTTTTTATATAATGCAAAGTACCAAATAAGAAGATTGTAACCGGGTTTTTCTAAGCAGTACCATTGTTATAGGCATTCTTGTCAAGAGGAATCTTACATCAAAACATTCCTCCCAAGCTACCACAAAATCCAGAATCATTAAAAATTTAAGAATTGATAAAATACAAAGGATGTGCATCTCCAGATATTGTTTATATTTTGCATTTTACTCAGTTTGAGTAATAAAACTAAATTGGCTGGTCTCTTTTCTATTTTGCCTGTTTCTAATCAGTTTCACTTTTGTTTTGCCATGAGCTCATCCAGTGATGAAGTTTTGGGGATTTCATACTCCTGGCATCATCCATATTCCCAGCAAGATTTTTGTCATTGAAAGAAAATATTTTGGTGTATGTGAAGGTTTATGATACCTGTAATAATCTGTTAGGAAACTTAAATTTGAGGTTAAGAATACTTTAACAAAGATGTGAATGGAATTGTATGAAACTTGGGTTTATTCTAAAATAAGAAAAGCCAAACTTTATCAGCACACCTATATTTTCCCAGATGCTTAATAAATTTAGAAATTATGCTGAATTTTGTTGAAGTACTATAATATGAATGGCTACATTACATTCTTTAATTTTTATCTGTTTATGTCTGTTATAAATTCTGGTAATGTAAGCATTGTATATATTTAATAAAGATAGCTTAGGTGCAGTGTATCCTTCTAATAATCATTAAAGCAAGCTTAGCATGATATTAAATGTATGCCAGTTCAGTTAAACCAACAGACAATTTCAGTAGGAACAACGTGTCTTTAGTTAGCAGGTCATTCTGCCGTGCTATTAATTGGTAATGTAAATGAACAATCGACATGCACCTTGCTATATGTGCTGCTAAAAGGCTCATATTAAATTAAGTCTTTTACAGAAAATAATCATGATTGAATATGAAATAGCTGAATTCCATCGTTTATGCCAAGCCTTTCTAACTATTCAGTATTTATGAGTAGAAGGATAGGATTGCTGCCTCTGGACATGTGACGGAAGTGGAGATTAAGCTGGCATTATCAGTGGTTTATCTTTTGGCGGGCGGGAGGATTACCTGACTGTCCTGCCCCTTCTCTACTTTGGGAGAGCTGCCTCGTGGCCATTCTGCAGTTCATTAGCACCTCTACCCAGAAGTGCAGCACAAGAAGTCCTTGTCAGCAGTTTTGGTCAAAGCAGGAGCCAGGTTCAAGATTGAAACTAATGGCTGAAATGAGGTTTGAGGATTCTCTGTGTGTTTCATTAGTCCTCTCCACTTGTTAACAAGCTGAATCCAGAGCTGAATGTAGTATTTTTTTATTCACCTGAATATGTACTGCATTTAGTTTCTGATAAAAATTCTAGCTTGCCATTTGTGCCTTACCAATAAGTGGGACATATGAAAAACTGAGTATACTAAAGATTTGTAACTTAGTTTTAAAAAACGAATGATGCTGCTGTGTCCATATACATATACATAGAAAAGGGTGAAATGTTTCACACACACACACACACACACACACACACACACACACGTGGAGAAAGACAGAATGGTCTTATAACCAAGTCCTTGCAAAGTCTCTCACCTCGTGTGGTATTTTCTCAGTAATTTTATTTTAGACACAAGGGATTATTTGTGGAAACATACATTAGCCTAAAACTACCTCAATTCATTGGTCCAAAAGGGGCCAAATTTTACACAAATTTAATAATGATTTTATGATGCATGACCTAAGATTACATGTGTGATGTAATTAAATAAACACAGCAATTCAATTGTAGAAATTGAGACTGTACACCTACAGGAAGAAAATGGGTTTCCATGTTATGTGAATAGGTGCTTTGAATAAAACAGTGAGTGTCCGCATTATGTTTGATTGAAATAGGGCTGCATCCCAAATGACTTGGGCAGAAGTAAATAGAGAGAGCATTCCGTACAGCGGGCCAGATGACTCCAACATTGGCTCTGCCAGAGCACCACCTAACCCCCTCCACACACGACACACTCAGAGGGCAGACTCAGCAGGCACTGGAGCACCATTACAGTGACTCCTGCTCCATAGGGTGAACCCCTGCACAAAAGCTCCTCCACTGTGCTCACAGCCAGTTCCCACATCCAACAAATCTCCCATTGACATGCCAACAGAATTCAGTGCTTAACTACAACAGGAGGGCACACACACCCCACACATGAGACACACCTGGAGCACCTAGCTTAGGTGATCAGGGAAACTTCACCACAGGACACCTACTATATAAAACACCTACCAAGACCAGGCAACATAGCAGCCTATGTGATACATGGAAACAAACACAGAGAGACAGCTAAAATGAGGAGACAAAAAAATGTCCTGAGTGAAAGAAGAGAAAAAAACTTCAGAAAAAAAAAAAAATGGAAACAAGCAATGTACAAGAGGCAAAGTTCAGAACACTTGGTTATAAGAATGCTCAATGATCAGTGGGATCTTCAACAAAGAGACAGGAAACATAGAATAGAGCTAGAAAACATTAAAAAGTCAGAAATGAAGAATACATTAAAGGGAATCAACACCAAGCACAGGATCAAATCAGAGATTTGGGAGATAGGATAGCAGGAAACACCCAATCAGAACAGCAAAAAGCAAAACAAATCTTTAAAAATGAGCATAGCTTAAGGGATTTCTGGGATGACATCATGCATACCAACATTTCA
Organism: Carollia perspicillata; assembly: GCA_004027735.1. Taxonomy (NCBI): domain Eukaryota; kingdom Metazoa; phylum Chordata; class Mammalia; order Chiroptera; family Phyllostomidae; genus Carollia; species Carollia perspicillata. The sequence continues at coordinate 12,006 of PVKM010040254.1, forward strand.
CATCATGCGGTTACCAGAAGAAGAGGGAGAGCAAGGAATTGAAGATCTATTTGAAAAAATAATGACTAAAAACTTCCCGAACCTGGTGAAAGAAAAAGGCCGTGCAAGCTCAGGAAGTGTAGCAAGTCCCAAACAAGATGAACCCGAAGAGGCCCACACCAAGACACATCATAATTAAAATGGCAAAGCTTAAAGACAAAGAGAGAATCTGAAAAAACAGCAAGAGGAGAGCGGTTTGTTACCTACAAGGCAGCTCCCATAACACTGTCATCTGATTTCTCAACAGAAACTTTTCACACTAGAAGGGATTGGCAAGAAATATCAAAAATTATGAAAAGCAAGGACCTACAACCAAGATTACTCTACCCATTTAGAAATGAAGGACAGATAAAGAGCTTTCCAGACAAGAAAGTTCATTGCAAAAAAACAAAACAAAAAGCAGTATTCCAAAAAAGGTTAAAAGGACTTCCATAAGAAGAAGGAAAAAAGAGATGAAAATATGAATAATAAAATGTGAATAACTACATACCTATCAAGAATTACTATAAATATAAATGGATTAAATGCTTCAAACAAGAGACATAGTGTGGCTGTTGGATAACAAAACGAGACCCTTACATATGCTGTCTACTGGAGATGCATTTCAGATCCAGAGACACAAACAGACTGAAAGTAAAGAAAGGGATGAGAAAAGCTATTTCATGAAGATGGAAATGAAAAAAGTAAGCTGAATTAGCAAATAAGTATACCAGACAAAATACACTTAAAACAAAGACTATAATAAGAGACAAAGAAGGACCCAGTAATTCCACTTCTGAGTACTTATCTGAGGAAACCCAGACACTTATGTGAAAGGAGATATACATGCCTTTGTCCATTGCAGCATTACTTATAATGGCTAAGATACGAAAGCAACAAACCGTCCGTTATTAGATCAATGAACAAAAAAGAAGTGGTATGTCCAATGGAATACGACTCGGCCATAAAAAAGAATGAATTTTGCCAACTGCAATTAACAGATGGACCCAGAAGGTATGCTGAGTGAAATAAGTCAAACAGCGAAAGAGAAATGCTGTGTGATTTCAGTTATATGTGGAATCTAAAAGACAAAATAAATGACCAAACAAAGCAGAAACAACTTCACAGATACAATTTGATGTTTGACAGATGGGTGTGTTGCAGAGATTGGTGGAAAAGGTGAAGGGATTAAGAAGTACAAGTTGGTGGTTATAGAGTAGTCATGGAGATGTTAAGTACAGTACAGGAAATGCAGTCAATAATATTGTCATAAATACATATGGTCTCAGATGGGCACTAGATTTATTGGGATGAGCACTTCGTAAGTTATATAAATGTCTAATCACTATGTTGTACACCTGAAACTAAACTAATTGTATGTCAACTGTAACTGGAAAAGGAAAAGAAAAAGAAGATAAACTGTGCTGGAGATAAAAATGAATCGGCCCTGGTAATAACCAATAAACTGCTGATAAAGACGTG
>PVKM010040255.1:0-13495 GCA_004027735.1 Carollia perspicillata
TTTTGAGGGGTACTAGGAGAGGTTGGTTTTGTATATGGGCAACAAATGCAAATGTGCAAAGAATCAAGTTCTTAAACTCCTAGAAGGACCTAGGTAGGTTGGTTCCGTGCCTGTCACTACCTGGATTCGGTAGGTTCAGAGATCAGAAAGGTCAGGATTTTTCCCCCTCTGCAGGGAGCTCAGACAGAAAAGGGCCCATATCAGGAAACTTGGGAAGTGGCAGGAAAACTAGGTCCCTGGTTATATGACTAGGATGTTCTATCAGCTGAGACTCTCTGGGGTATACTGCTGCACCCCACCCTGGGTCAGGGAAGGGTTCAAGGCATGGCATAGGGGTAAGTGCATGGCCCTCATTCTGGCTTTACGGAATGCAGCAGCTACAGGCTCAGTTCTTAACCTGGTACCCGAGTTCTGTGTTTGTGTCTGTGTTGTTGAGGTGAAGAATCTGGAGAAGATTCCAGGTTCCTCAAGGGGTTCCACAGCTCAAGACGACTAGGAAGCCAGCTCTAATCCCATTTCCTATTCGGATGGGAAGATGGACAAGCTCAACAGTGTAGATGGAGATAATGCGTTAATAATCTTGTTTCCATCAGGAAACAGTGCCATGTCCAGCAATGATAATGGCACCTACTCATACAGAACACTACATTGCCTGCTCATAGACTCTGGAAATCTTGACTTTCGTCGGTGGCCATTTTGTCACAAGGACCACCTGCACCCGTGAGTTCTTGGCCTGGAAGTGAGACTGACCCTGCAGCCTCACACAGCAGGCAGCTTTACACACTTTCTCCCATTATGAGTCTTATCTGATGCTGCTGGTAGAGGGGATAAGAGTCCTTGGTGGTTTGAAGAAAATTTCACAAGCTCTCCCCTTGAAGTCCTGGGCGATTATAAAACAAAGGAGGAAATGCCTACCCACCCTTTACCTTTTTCCTGCCAAAGAGGGAAGAACATAAAACAAGGGTTCTTTCTGCCCTGACCAGTGTGGCTCAGTGGATTAGATGCCCGCCTGCAAACCAAAAGGTTGTCAGTTTGATTCTCAGTCAGGGCACATGCCCGGGCTGTGAGGATGCCATTAGGGGGGGTGCATGAGAGGCAACCACACACTGATGTTTCTTTCCCTTCCCCTCTGTCTTCTGGACTCTGCCACCTCCCTGGGCCCTCCCCTGACCCAGACACTATAGACAGGGACAAGAAACTCCCCCTTAAATAGTTGTTTATTGGCAGTGGGCTGGAAAGAGCACTGGAGTTAGCATACACAGACAACACCACGCACCAATGTCACAAGGAAGGCAAGAGTGGGAGACAGCAGCCTGGAGCCCCTGATGAGGCCCCCTCTTCGAGTTTGAGTGTAGGAGGGGGCAGGGCCTGGAGTGTTGAGGGGGCAGCCTTAGAACACTTCTGTTTAGTAGGCGTGGTTAGAGATGAAGAGGGACTGGCTGGCTGCAGCCCCGGCCTGACCGCTTGGGGTGTATTTTCCTTGGCAGGCGAGGCTGTTGGCCTAAGAGGGAGAGGAGCCAGAGTAAGAAGGTCTGTTCTCAGAATCCCATCCACCCCAGCACTCTCCCCACCTCCTGCTCCATCCTCACCAGTGCTCGTTTGATGTACTCCTCCTGGGCAGCCTTCAGGTTCTCCTTCTTCCCACTCCAGGCCTTCAGGGCAGAGGCCTGCAGGGCTCGGCCATAGGAGAAGGTCAGGGCCCATGGCTTCAGCAGGGGGCACTTGTTGATTGCGTTGAGGTTGATGGATGCCTCCTCCTCACTCTGACCTCCAGACAGGAAGGTGATCCCTATAAAAAAAAAAAAAAGGGGTGAAATGGCAGGAAGGATTGTAGTCATCAGGGCACTGGCAGGAGTTCCTAGAAGCGGACCTGGAAATCACACCAATAGGCATAAGGATTGTGGGTACCATCTCCCAGAGGGCAATATGAGAGTATGGGACTCACCAGGGACAGCAGGGGGCACTGTGCGGCGCAGCGCAGTCACAGTTGCCATGGCAATCTCCTCGTTAGAAAATTTCTGGGTACAGGCATGGCCTGGGGTGACCATATTGGGCTTCAGCAAGGTGCCTTCCAGGTAGATGTGGTGGTCACTCAGAGCCTTGTAGACAGCAGCCAGCACCTAGGGCAGGACCAAAGTGGGGACGGGAGTCAGCCCCAGAGCCCACGGTCCAGCTACCTAACCCACCACACTGCCCAGGCAGACAGGTAACCCACCTTTTCAGTTACGTACTGACAGCGCTTCAAGTCGTGGTCCCCATCGGGGAGGATCTCAGGCTCCACAATGGGCACGATGCCATTCTGTGGCGTGAGGGGACAGAGTAGCTATGAGACCTCCTAAACTGGAGCCCAACCGATAGCTCTCCAGAGCCACTGGCTCAGCATGAAGCTGGGACTCAGCTTTGCAGGGTTGTAGGAAACAGGATCTCCTCAGATCTACCCACACCAGCCCTGTCCTGCCCCTGTGCTCCAAGTCCCCAGGACCAAGCCTGATGACTAGTAAGCATGTGGAACAGTTGCTGCCTCGGGGGATGTAGATATCCTGGCGGATAGGTGGCAGTGTAGCTGACTCTCTGGAACCAAACGAGGTGGGAGCTGGCCTGTGGGGGACACGTGCAAGCCCACCTGCTGGCAGATGCTGGCATAACGGGCCAGAACGTTGGCATTTTCCATGATGGCAAGGGATGAAGGGGTGTGTTCCCCAATCTTCAGCACACAGCGCCACTTGGCAAAGTCAGCTCCATCCTTCTTGTACTGGGCGCAGCGCTCAGACAGCCCATCCAGCCCTGGAGAGGGAATGCAGAAGTCAGCGTGGCAGAGGGGGCAGGTGGCTCCCACTTACCCTGGGCGCCCAGAGGGGCACCGACTGGGTGGGATAGTCAGTAGGGCAGGTTGCCAAACAGTTCTCACCTTGGGTAGTAGTCTCACCATTTGTTCCTGCCAGGGGTACCACACCCTTATCCACCTGTTAGGGTGGGACAACATAAGACAGGTAAGTGATCTCTGCTACCCTTTTTTTCTGCTACAGCCCTGCTCTGCCCCCACCTTAATCTCTCAAGTGGTGTCTCCTGGTCTGCAAATGTTTTCATGCAGTTACAGGACTGGATCCTAGGAGGCAGGATATGTGGGGCTGTTATTTGACAAGAGCCTGGGTTCCTACTACTTCCTAATTCTGTGATCAAAACACTTCCCTGCCTTGAGCTTCTGTTTTTCATCTGTAGAGTAAGGGTAATGCCTTGCTCTTAGAACTTCAAGGGTTAAAAATACCAAGCAGGGTGCACAGTTTCTAGCTTTCCTTACATGGATCTAGGGGAGATTCTACCCAAGTCTCCAGGCTCCCAGCCCAATGTTTACCCCCTAGCCTATTACTCTGGGTTTCTCTTTCCCAGACTCATCTCAGATCTCACACCCCGAGGCGCAGCCTCCTCACCTTGATGCCCACAACACCACCCTTGGATTTGATAACTTGGGGGAAGGGACGCCCATCATCTGTCTTCTGATAGAGAGTCTCATGGAAGAGGATGACGCCCCCAATGCAGGGATTCACACGGTCATCGGCAGTGAGCAGCAGCTGGCGGTAGAAGCGCCGGTTCTCCTCGGTGTTCTCGGTGCCAATGGACTGCAACCGCTTGGCAATGCTCCCTGGAAGGGAGCAGCACACGGTCTTAAGGGGATCAGCCTGTCACCCCCAACCCTGGGCCCTCCCCACACTGTGTCCTGCCCGTACCAGTGGACTCATCTGCAGCCAGGATGCCCTTGCCCGGAGCCACAATGCGCTGAGCGATGTCAGACAGCTCCTTCTTTTGCTCCGGAGTCAGTGCTGGGTATTGGTAGGGCATGTTGCCAGTCAGCTTCTGGGCAGAGGAGACAGGAGGAGCACTAGTTAGTGGGGTCTTTCTGTGGTCTCCCAATGAGCAGGGTCCCTTGCCTGGATGTCAGGGCAAAGGCTCCCTACCTCCCCTGCCCCATACCCAGCAGGTTTGGGGGCACCTCCTGTCCCCAGCTCTCCCCTACACCCGACTTCCCTACATTAGGCCTGCCTCCTGTACCTTTCCTAACTCTGTGTGTCGCTGGGTGTGGCCCAGCTGAGGGTGGGGTTGCACACTGGCATCTGGGGTAAAGGAATAGGCCAGAGCCATGGACAGGTGGCTCATGTAGAAGTTGGACCCTTCTGGCTTGCGCTTTGCCATGGGGTCACCTTGCCTAGAAGCAAAATCGAACCCAAGTCTTTCAGAATATGGAGGTCTTGCATAAGGCAGGGGGGCCAACCCCCTCGTCTGAAAGGACTCAGGGAAGAGAAAGGTCTGTATACTTCAAATCACACAGCAATCCAAGGGCCAGATCTGAGAATAGAACCCAGATCTCCTGACTGCCACGGCAGTGTTCCTTCCAATCCACCCAAGATCCCACTGCTGAACAGGCACCAAGGCCTCAAGGACATCCCAAGGTCAGGCTTCTCCACCCCAGGGTGGGGGAGGGCACTAGGAAAAGGGTGTTGAGAAAATGGTAGGAGGAAATCAGAGCCTAGGAAGAAAGGGCAGCAGAGGAAACCCAGCCCGAGGACGAGGAAAGGGGTAAGGTTTGCGGATCTCACTGCTCATGCAGGGTAACAGTGTGGAGGAGAGGCAAGCGCCCCACCCCTTCCCCCTGAAACATGCTCCCGTCTCCTCGCAGGGCTGCAGCTGTCCAGGCTCAGAATCAAGGTCACCCGATAAGAAAAGACAGGGAAAGTGTTAATGGGGCAACAGGCGTTGCCAAGGGTAGTCCCCTCCTCGCCAAGGGCGCCAGTCCCCCAGCACAGGAGCCAGCCAACCACCCACCTTCGGAACCCTGAAGCAGTATCCGAGCTGCCCCCCCCCCCCCCCCCCATCTCTTAAAATCCCTGTAGAGGCTAAGGGGCCATAATCCTTTGCACCAGGGGTCCCAGCAAGAAAAGGGGATGGCCTTTCATCTCGTCCTGCTTCCTCCCCCGCCATGACTCAGCGCGCAGAGCCTCCGCATTGCGCAGTACACCGAGTGAACTCCAGCTAAGAGAGGGTTGGGGGTCTGGGCTGGGAGTTTGCGTGTATGCAGGGCGGGGGCGGGTGGGGGGATGCTAGGATCGGGTTCAGGGGGCTCTCCCGACCCGCCACGGCCCCAAGATCCCTCTCCATGGTCCCTGACCCTCGCACGTGGTGAAAAGCGCTCACCTGGCACAGGAAAGGGGCAGGTTTGCGCGGTGCAGCGGTGGAGGGCGGCGGGATGGCGACTAGGACCGAGGGAACGAACGCAGCAGTCGTCACTACTTCCCTGATTCTGCGGCGCGTTCCAAGAGGAACGCAGCCTATTAAGCTCCCCAGTGGGCGGTGCAAGGGGCGGGGAGGAAGGAGGAGGGAGGTGGTGCCGCGCCTTCGGAGCGCACCGCTCTACCCTCCGCCGGTTTTTTTTTTTTCTTTTTTTCTGGGGCCGGAGGCGCCCCGTCATCCAATTGCAGGCGAGGAACTGTGGGAGCCACCGCCCCCAAAGGCGAAGCCCGGAGGCGGAGAGAACAAGATCCCTCCCCCGAACCTCCACGGACGTGACTCGGGCCACATCCCGCGCGGGTCCGGGCCCTCCCCTCTCCCCTTCCTCCCTGCCTGACGCACTCTGGGGCACCGTGACTCAGCCGTTTTAGGGCACCGGAGGGTATGGGGATTGGTGGGGAGGTGGGGCGGGTGCGCGGGTGGAAGAGCCCGAGAACACCGAAGCTCAGCTTCCCCTCCCAGGCCGGGCCCAGCCCCAGCTTCCCACTGGACGCTGATGCAGAGTGCGGCGTATGTCACGTAGTCGCTGAATTGAGAGTTAGGAGATCTGGCGGCCTCGCCTGCAGGCTGGACTTGGCGGGCTCTGGGACATGGGGCCGCTTCTCCCTGTGTCACTGGCCCAGGTGTAAAAGGCCGAGGAAAAGGCTGCGAGTGGGCGCACAGTGAGCGCAAGGAGGTGGCCAGGCTGGCAGGAAGCCAGGCAAGCAGCGGTTCTGGGTGACCTGCCCCAACCGCACCCCGTTGGTGCCTGTCAGGTGCCAGGGGCCGCCTGCCTGGGCCAGCCTGTCCCTGCTCTGTCAGGGGCCTACCTGCCCGAAGTCCCGGCGTCACGCAAAGCCAGACCATGAGGCAAGTGGCCGGCTGCACTCGGCCCAAGCAAGTCAGAGCCCCTGTGAAACTTCTCCCTTGGCCCTGACATCTCACTACCAATAAAACCGGTCAGGCGCTGGTCAGCCTCCCAGATACATTCTGAGCCCCTCTCTGCTCATTCTAGATCTCCCCTGCTAATCCGGAGACCTTCAGCCCTACCCCACCCCAGCTGTGTCCACCTGGGGCCCACCTGGATGGAGGAGACCGAAGAAGCGGGCAGAGCCTGGTCAGCAGCGAGTGAGCCAGGCCGAACCGGGCTGGGTTATAAAGGCAGCTCCTGCCCTCCCCCAAACTGTGTCCCCAACCTTCTCCAGTGACTCCTGCCCTTTCCTCACCACGGATTCCCTGGCAGGGACCTATATTTAGGGAAACCTGAAGCTCCTGACATTCAGGCCAGCATGGGCCCCAGAGTGAGAAAAGGGGGAGGGAGCTGTGGGCCTGCCCTATTTTGAGGGTGGGGGAGGGCCCCCTGCCCACTCACCAGTACTTCAGAGGAAATTTCTTCCTTGGAAATCCAGACTGAGGCCCTCAAAAGGGAAATAAATCTTTGGACAGGGATCTGTGGGGAGAGAAGGGGAAAGGGGACTCATCATGTGGCCCTCCCTGCCTCTTCCTCTGATTTCCTGCCCTTCCTACTGGGCTTTGATGGGGGCTGTTACAATTCTCGGGAGCCCACTTCTTTTTCTTTTTTTTAAAGATCTGATTTATTCTTAGAGAGATGGGAAGGTGGGGAGAAAGAGGGAGAAACATCGATGCATGAGAGAAACATCAATGAGTTGCCCTCCAGCACCGAGCCTGCAACCCAGGCATTGTGCCCTGAACAGGAATCGAACCTGGGTGATCTTCCACTTTGTGGAAGGAGGCCCAACCCACTGAGCCACACCGGTCAGGGCTGGAACCCATTTCTTGAGAGAGAGAGAGAGAGCAGATGCAGGCATTACGCTCACACCTCAAAATAACCAAGAGCCCATGGACTACATATGCTAGGGTACGCTGATATCCTGATACTTAAGGCCCAAGTTCCTCCCATAATGCTGTCTATGGTTAGCAGTGCCCCCCACCCTTACCTTCAAACTTGAGCTTACTTGGGGAGGGGAAAAGGAGGGCAGGGGCATCTGCCAGATGGAACGCTAGCCCCTCTCTCTGTGGGCCCTATGAAGGGGTTGCAGTCTGGCCGGCCAAGGGCTCTGAGTCTTACTCTGCCAAGAACCAGGTTCTCCACTGCTGGTTCCCAGGCCAGGGAGCCAGGCAGCCCATTTGTGGTCTCAGCGGCCTGGAGTCCTGAGGTCTCTCAGAGGAGGGCATGTGGGCCCTGGGGGCTGGCCGCTGCCCAGCGGGCAGGGATTTTGGGTCCTCATCGGAGCTTGATCTCAAAGCAGAGGCAGTTGAGGCTCTGGCAGTCAGGAAGTTGGCACGCACAGGCACAGTCGCAGAGTGGGCAGCAAGGAGGGCAACGAGGGGCCCAACCCTAAGGGAGAGGAGACAGGAGTGAGGGAGCTGGGCAGAAAGAAGGGGGACCAGAGGCTGAAGCTGTTTCCCTCTTCGGAGAGAAGGAAACAGAGAGGCCTGGAAAGTCCCATTTGCCCAGTGGAACAGAGAGTACCATCCACTATTCCTAGGAACAAGTCAATTCCCTGTGCTGTTGAGAAATCAGCAAGGAGGCAACGGTCCAAACAACTAAGCTTAGGAGCTGGAAGAAATTATTCGGAGGGCTCTTTCTTTCTCCCCATTTTATAAGCGAAGAGACTGAGAACCAGAGAGTAACTAGCCCTGGTTTCATGCTAGAATTCGGTGTCCCAATGTTTAGCTCAAAGATGGTTCTACACTTTTGTGGCTACGTGCAGTGGGAAGTCAGTAGCCAGGAAAGCACACACACATTTTCTGTCCGTGATGAAGGTAACTTGTTGGTTTTGTGGATTTCTTCCTTGGCATGAGACCAAACTGCACGATCTCACTGATCATTTCTGAGCAACTGTTCTGCACCAGGCATACACTGCATTCATGAATGAGTTTTTAAAGTCTTTCTAGTGTTCTTTAAAAATGGTAATTTGCATATTAAAAAACTTTAACATCTTAAAGTTTTTTTTTTTAAGATTTTTTAAATTTATTTATCTTTAGAGGGGAAGGGAAGGAGAGAAGAAGAGAAACATTAATGTGTGGTCACCTCCCGTGCATTCCACACTGGGAACTGGCCTGCAACCCAGGCATGCGCCCCGACTGGGAATTGAACCACGGTCATTTGGTTCGCAGTCCCAAGCTCAATCCACTGAGCTACACCAGCCAGGGCCAAAAAGTTGTATCTCTCTTCATTATCAGAACCTTGAGTAGGGTCTCTTTACAAAAGAGGGAATGGAGGCTCAGAGCGGGAATGACCGCCTGAAGGAATACAACTAGGGTGTGCTGCTGGGGTGGACTGGCCCTCCTGCTTCCAGTCCTGAGACCCCCCTAGGCCCCACTGCCTCCCAAGGCCAGGAACATCAGCTTCTTTCTGGGTCTGCAAGGGCAGTTCATCTCATGTCTCCACTGAGCTAGCATGGGAACTCGTGCTCTACAATGAATGTCGAAGGAATGGATGAACTAAAGCACATCATTTTTCCCTCTGTAGGCAAAGAAAGAAGTCTTCTCAGTTCCCAGGGGAAACAGGTCTGTCCCTTGAGAAATAAGAACGGCATGTCCTTAAAGACAAGCAGGGAGAAGAGCCTGCTCCAACCCACTGCTCTCCTGTCCTGGGGCAGAGATGATCTGAGACTGCTTCAGGCATGACTGGAGTCAGGCCACGTGGCTGGGTGGGACATGCCCAGGATGTGTAACAGAAGATTGGCTCCTTGAGTCCCGAGGCAGAGCTAGTGACAGTCACAGTTGCACAGCTTAGACACAGGGCCAAGCCAGGAATAGGGAAATGACCTTTTGAACAGCTGAGGTTTCGGGGTGCGGTGTCAGGTGACTGGTGAGATCAGATATCACTAGGGGCTCCAGTGAGGGGTGGGGACCTACAGTCTCCGGGGAGAGTGGTCTGAATTGGGCAGGAGCTGCTGCCCACAGAAATGGCTCTCAGGGAGGAGGCTGGGAAGGGAGAGAGAAGCAAGCGGTTTCCTTGTGTTCCACGAGGGTGTGGTTGAGGGCGTCTTTGGGGGGGTCCCAGTTTGCAGATGAAGTTGACTCTGTGGGTTTTGGGAGGGCCACACCGTCATTCTGTGCACAAAATTGGTGGCTGACAGAGGTTTCCCTGCACTCAACTCAGAGAAGGGGGAATTGAAAGCATTTCCTGGCTCTGCCCATTGGACCTAGTCATTAATAACCGGCTAATGGATTTCTCAACTCTCTGGGGCAGCCAGGTGGCTTCAGGAAGGAATCTGCTGTTTAAGTACATTAAACAAGGACTCCACAAGACTGTTAACCCTTGTGTTTCTCTAGGCTCTGCAGTTTTCACTTGATTTCTTTTGCTTCGATTTGGTGAAGGCCAGCCATCTTTACGGATTAGAGTTCAGGCCCCGCTTTGAACCTAGTTCAGGCCCAGGTTTGGCTAATTCAAGGTTGCAGCCTCAGTTTCCTCATCTCTGAACCCACTTCCTAAGGTCATTGTGAGGAATCAGTAGAAAGAACTAAGGACGACACCTGGTACATAGTGAGCACTCGGTAAAAGGAGCTATTCTTGTCCTCACACCAGCCATTCTTTACACTGGTGTGGGGTGGGATCACATGAGAACTTGTTAAAAACTCACCAACTCCAACCAGCCCCAGAACTACTGAGTGGCGGACCTGAATGCCTGGCTTTCTGTTTAAGCCTGATACCTGCTTCTGATCACACGCAGGGCTGAGACCCAAACACCGCACTATAATACATCATTCTCACACACTGTTACTACTTACCGGCATTCTCCCTGCTCTCTACCTGAGCGTAAGCCCTGTGAGGGCTGGGACCATGTCCATCTTGTTTCCACTGAGCCCCCAGGGCCCACCATGGGGCCTCAACAATGAATCCATAAATCCTTGGTTAAGTGGATAAACAATGAATGAATTAGAAACTTGGGACATTCTGTGAAAGAAGCAGATTCTGCCCCCAGAGAGGAAGAGGAACCTGGGTTTCTGTCCTGGCCCAAGCCTCAGGCAAGTCACTCAAGCCTCTGTGAGCTTCAGTTTCTATAGCTGTGAGGTAGGAGAGAGCTTTGTAATATTTGTGTCCATTATCGTTACTAGGAAAACTGAGGAAGAGAGACCTTAACGCACCAACTACAGTCAGTGCCAGTCATGGATCTGCTTGGTCTTCTAGCCTCACTCTTCCCTCCCAGGGAAGGTCGCCACTTCAAGGGCAGGAGCTTTACTGTCTAAACCTCTGAGCCCCAAATAATTATTGCCTGGGAAGGTGGTCGATTACACTGAACACCTTTAAACCCACAAATGCAAAAGTGGCCTGTCCTCTGACAGCCAGGCTTCTCCCTGAGGACTCTGTTCCAACACACTCTGGAACAATTTTCTATGTAAGACTCTACTGTGAAATATTGGAGAAGTGACTGATTTCCCTAAGCCAATTTATTCTGCTGCAAAAGGATAGCAGTACTTACCTACATACCTGCATAGGCATAGAGAGGTGACTGAGGGATGATGTCAAGTTAAAAAGGGCAAGTAGCAGTTGTAATGATATAGTATATGTGGTGTGACCCATTTTTACCAAATCACAGCAAAATTCAGCAGCGATGGTATTGTATGTTAGTATGTGAGGGTCATATAAAAAACACAGCAACCTTAGTTTGAAAGCTGGCTTATAAATTGCCTTGTGTTTTCTATGTATTTCTACATGCACACTTTGTAATCAATACTTTCTGTGATCAGAAAAAATATATACCGGTTTTTAAAAATACCCAGCTCCCAGGGCTGCTGAGAAAATAATAATGGAACACAGTGTTCACTCAAAGAGCAGGAAAAGCTCTGTGAGAGGTTCTGTGTTTCCCTTTTAACTCCATTTTCAGAAGTGATTACGTGCCCTGTACATCACACACATCACCTTTCTCCAGCCGATGCTCTGTTTTCCTTTTCCCAGGTAGCTTTCATTAGTACACACTATATGTTGTTGGTGCTGTTTTTGGCTGTCTCCACCTGACCCAGCACCTGGAATTGTGCCTGGCCTAACATCAGTGCTGAATAATAAATATTGAACAATGACGACAAAAATGAACGCACAGGTAGTGCCTAGATCAGGGCTCAGGGAGTCAGAGGGCGGTATGAGAACTCACAGCTTCGGTGGGCTGGGGGCAGCAGGCATCCAAGTAGTGAGCTGGACTGGGCAGAGGGAAGTCGCACGCTTCTGCACAGGTCCAGCAACAGTCCTGGGGCCTCGAGGCAGCTTGCTTCCTGCAGGGGGAGCTGCAATCGGTGCAGCAGCCCTGGGCCTAGGAGACACACAGCAGGGCTCAGGATCTGGGCCAGGTGGCAGGTAGGGATAACCAAGACCTGGTTTTGGCGAGAGGGGCAGGAGAAGGTTTGGCAGGAGACAGCAGAGGAGGAACTCTCTGGTGCCACGAAAAACAGATGAGGAGACTAAATGGCAAGGGGTCTCAGATTAAGGGCCTGCAGATGAGGGCACAGGTTGACCCGGTTCCTCTTCCCCAGAGCCCCCCTTCAGTCCCCACCAGGCTCCTCACCAGCAGGCAGTGCCTGGTCAGCAGCACTAGGCCTAGCAGCAACAAATAGATGCCCACAGCGATGAAGACGATGGCAGGGATGGGGAGCAGCAGGGAAGGACTGCTGACAGGAGCCGGGGTGGGGTTCCAAGGGCTAGAGGAGGCCTGAATGAGCATAGGGGGAAGGGGTGACAAGGAGGCAGGAGGGACTGCAGGAACACAGAAACGCCAGGAGGGACACCGAGGTGGCTGGGAAAGGGGAGGAACAGCCACCCAGCGGTGGGGAGAGAGTCAACAGGAATACTCTCTCTCGCCGCCCAAACCTGCCTGTTCTCCTGTCATCCCCGTTTCAGCACCATAAAGGGCTTGGTGGTCATTCTAGACTTTACTGAGACTTAACGAACTTCCTTCCAGAATGTCTCTCCCAGTGGGCCTATTGTCTCTCTGATTCTTTAGCATCCCTCAGCCAACATTACTGCCCCTTAACTGGCTTCCAATCTGCAGTTTTACCCCTTTCCATCCATACTAGCTGTCCTTGTGTATGCCTCCTTTGCTTCCATATCCATCAATGGCTCTCAGTGTCTTGGTCAAAACTTATCTCAGTGACAAAAGCCAGGATCTAGTCCCACCCACCTCTCCCTCCCTCCCTCCCCGTTATCCTGCCACACTTACGTCCTAGCAGTCCCCCAAATGCCCTATCCTCTCTCTCTCCCTCCCTCCCTGTCCCTGCCCCCAAGGTCCCTGCCCATGCTATTCCCTCTGGAATGCCTTTTCTCATTGATTACTTGGCAAACTCTTCATCTCACAGGGAAGAGCAGGAAAGTGCCCTCCCCTGGGAAGCCCCCATCCCTGGAATTCTTTCTCAAAACGCTTATCCTTAGCTGAGGGGCTTGTGTTGAGTAAACAGCGTCTTCTCCAGTGCTGCCGGAGGGCAGGCAAAGTCGGTGTGAGTTTAGGGTGCTGAGGGGGCTGCTCCAGAGAGGGTTTAGGGGCCTAGGACTCACGTCCATGGGGCAGGACAGCGCCAGTCAGCTCAGGAGCTGCAAAGGAGAGAAAGTCCAGGCCTCAGAGATTGCGAGGAGCCACTGGACTGGGGTGCCCACTCCCTTCCACCCACTTCCTTTGGGGAAACTGAGGCCCAGCGTTGGGCCTTAATCTAGAGAGTGGGAATGAGCATCCAGGGATTCGAGGACGACACCTCTCTCCCGCGCCCCAGCCCTCCGCTGTGGCCACATCCCTTGTCTCTCCACCCACCCAGCCACATCACCTGCACCCTCGGGACCGCTGTGCCTTAGGTCCAATTGGCCGTTGTGATTGCTTAGTCCATAAACCTCCCGCGGCTTCCTGCTATTGCCATGGAGACAGAACACTGCTACTACGGCGGCCGCCGAAACCCAAAATTCCTTCTCTCCGCCTCGCTTTCACCGCTGATTCCCCGTGGTTACCAGTTCCTTTTAGTTGCGGTCTGCTGGCTTTCCCGCAGTTATTGCACCGAAATGGTAAATTTCTGCCGCCACCCTCCTGGGTCGGATCCTCTTCATATGCTGTGTCCTGGGACCCCATAAAGAGAAGACTGAACCCTGGGCCACACCACCAGCTTGCTGTGGGACTTCGGCCAAGTCACTGAGCCTCCCTCAGTCCATTTCCACCTCCGTAAAAGGGGAACCACCTTTCTCACACAGGGACGTTGTAAAAATTAAAGCTACTTGTCAGTTGTCTGTCATTAT
>PVKM010040256.1:0-13494 GCA_004027735.1 Carollia perspicillata
GGGTGACTTAAGTTCCTCTGCATACTGGGAGATATCCAGGCTGCTTAGGCAAGCCTCGTTCTTTTTTTATTTTATTTTATTTTATTATATTAATACATTTTATTGATTATGCTATTACAGTTGTCCCATTTCCCCCCTTTATTCTCCTCTGCCCCGCACACCCCCTCCCACTCACATTCCCCCCTTAGTTCATGTCATGGGTTGTACATATAAGTTCTTTGGCTTCTCCATTTCCTATACTCTTCTCAACCTCCTCTGTCTATTTTGTACCTACCATTTATGCTACTTATATCCTGTACCTTTTTGCCCCTTCTTCCCCCCCTACTTGCCTGCTGATAACCTTCCAGGTGATCTCCATTTCTGTGATTCTGTTCCCGTTCTAGTTGTTTGCTTAGTTTGTTTTTGTTTTTGATTTTTTAGGTTCGGTTGTTGATAGTTGTGAATTTGTTGTCATTTTACTGTTCATATTTTTTATCTTCTTTTGCTTAGTTAAGTCCCTTCAACATTTCATATAATAAGGGCTTGGTGGTGATGAACTCCTTTAACTTGACCTTATCTGGGGAGCACTTTCTCTGCCCTTCCATTCTAAATGAAAGCTTTGCTGGATAGAGTAATCTTGGATGTAGGGCCTTGCCTTTCATGACTTGGAATACTTCTTTCCAGCCCCTTCTTGCCTGTAAGGTCTCTTTTGAGAAATCAGCTGACAGTCTGATGGGAACTCCTTTGTAGGTAACTGTCCCCTTATCTCTTGCTGCTTCTAGGATTCTCTCCTTTATTTTAATCTTGGCTAATGTAATTATGATGTGCCTTGGTGTGTTCCTCCTTGGGTCCAACTTCTTTGGGACTCTCTGAGCTTCCTGGACTTCCTGGAGCAAACCTCATTCTTGATCAAAGAATTAAAATAGCTACAGGTGACGAATGATGATTAGCATGAAAAACTACCATTTGTTTTCATAAACTGCCTTGGAGCCATCTTTCAATGACTGTAATTTTTAAAAGGCTTCAAGAATGCAAAAACCACATTTTGGCTGTATAGTAACGAAGACTTTCCAGGCACCATAAGGAAAATGTTGGAATTATATCACCTCTTTTGTTGTTTTTTACAAACACAGAGTTAACTTGATACAATTCCAATAGTAAGATACAAAGACTTAAAAATTTCATGAAATATTTTTCTCTAGTATTAAACACTTCCAAACAGCATTGTGGGGAAAACACAGTGATCTATCTCCCTTCCCCAGTCCTCTTTTCCTTGGAAAAACTCCACAAAACAAAAACAAAAACAAGTACAAACAAATAAACAATTGCAAAGCGTGAACAGGTCTGGAACCACGGATGGCTCTAGGGCCTACCTTGCAGTCCAGCCGACAGAGGCGCCCCTCGTGAGCTACCATATCCCCAGGAGCCTGCAGGAAATGGGGTCGGAAAAAGCGTTCCTGTAGGGGCTCCTTGTCTTTTTCTTGCACTCGGGACCTTCCTCTATAACAACAAATGTGTTGAGGCATTAAATACAGAAACCTGCTTATAAACTTATGACAGTAGGCATTCAGGCATGGCTATTGGGTCTGGGAAATGAATTTTCTTTTTTTTTTTCCCCATGGGGGGAAGGTGGTGAGGGAGGGAGAAAGTGTTGCTGGACCATAAACAAATAATAAATAATGGTGTGGAGCTGATGTAAAAAACAAAGTGGTAAGTATCTCATACACTGTAGGATTATCTTGTGAGATCTGTAATCAAATAAACAGGCTTTAGCTTCTTTCTCTCTGAAGTCATTCTGGGTTAAGTGGCTTAGCTTCTCTTGCCTTGGGTTTGACCAGTTGTTCAAAAGGTTCAAAATAAACAAATAAATCAGTATGCGTGCTGAACCTCAAATGAGAGCCAAAGGAGAAGTGCTGTTTACGACCCAGAACAAGGCAGCTGCAATCCTTGTGTCTCCAAGTAATAAAATTTAACCTGGCTATAAATTATGGCAGATCATTAAAGATTATCATGAACTTACTGGTTCGGAATGACCAACAGTAACAGCTGGTCTTGAAAAAAAAATGAAGAAGGTATAGTGCAACGGCAGTGAAATACTGTATCTGAAATATGAGTCACTATTTTTGTTTCTTTGGTAAGTCAAATTTAACTCATCCATGTCAGCAACTATGGAATGCTTTGCTAAGATTTTATGGCGCCATAAGAGTCAAGGAAAAGCCATGCTTTTTCTTCTTAGTGGTTCATAAAGTCAGAGAGAAAGAAAGTCAAGTAGTTCATTAGAAACAATTGGTATACTGGAGACCACAATGATATTCAGTGTATGTCCATACAAGCATTAACAGTTTTTGTTTTACTAAAGAAAAAATGATGATCCCAGGTCTGATTTATATGTTAGCAGGCACTACTGATGGTTACAAATTTTGAAGCATTTCAAGTGTGCTGTAGGTCAGAAAAAAAAATTAAAATTTAAATTTTTAAAAATTTCTTCAAATTTAGTGTATTTACGAGTCGCCGGGGATCTTATTAAAATATAACTCTGATTCAGTAGGTCTGGGGCGGGGCTTAGGATTCTGCATTTGCAATAAGCTCCCAAGTGGTACTGATGCTACAGGTTGATGAGTACACTTTAAGTAACATTTTCTGGACCCACTGCTTCAGTGCTCATTGTAGTGGGTGGTTGCTTGGGAGTGGCTAGAGAAGGAAGATCCTTATTGTTTACCTGTGAGACTGACCAGCAGGTGTTACTCGACTGCGCATAGGCAAACTTTGTACCATTAAGTGGCCAGAACAGCTGATTCGCCCCTAAGAAACAGAAATGAACAAGACTGAAATGAGAATTCCACATTTCTCAATTTAATACATTTTTTGGACATGAATATCATGAACCTTTTAGCTAAATACATTTTCTTTGAGGGGATAAAAATATAATATGACTCCTTAAATCACTGTTAATAGTCCATGGGGAGGGATTTTTAAGGATATTTTGATGACTTTCATTTTTTTTAAGCTGAGAAATGAACAAAGCACAAATGTAAAACAATGAATTCTTGTGTAGCCACATGCAGGGATCATGGCCAAGTGTTCTTACACTTGCCTCAATAGAGATTATCTTCAAAACCACTATTTCAGTAGGAGGAGTAGGCAAGAGTAGAAATTCCTATTCTGATAGTAGTTGAACATATTTATTCAGACCTATCTTTTAGAGGAAATTGTCAATCTCATTCAGAAAAGGAAAGCAGAAGATTATGGCTTTCTAACTTTTACAAAAAAAAAAACAAAAAAGAAGGATGTTATGAGTTTGAAAGATATTCACAAGACTTTGTGAAGTAATTTGCTTATTCTCTAAATGACAAAAATGACTAATCATTTTTTGAATAGGTCAATTTATTGACCCTTCAAGAGAGTCAATGAGTTGATAAATACAAGATTTAGCCCAATGGGTCTGGGATGTATATAAAGTAAATAGATACCACTAGTGTTCTTTGACAAAGGCTGAAGGGTTGGGTGACCCATCACTGGTTAACTGGTCTTTTAGACTGTGATACTGTGCTTTAGTTACACACAATCACAATGCTTCACATTCGCTTTCCTCAGTAAGCCTCAGTAACTCCCACTTCTCAAGTTCTCATTCACAACACCACCCGCTCCTTCCTCAGAGTACAGCACAACACTGAACCCTGCGTCTCCACCTGGGGGTTGGCGGCCATGATGGTGTAGTTGCCATCATCATCACTCGTGGTGGATTCAATGTGCAGAGAACATGTTCCATCTCCTTCTCGTTTCATTTTGCAGTGCTCATTTTGCTTTGAAATCTGTTTTCCATCTTTAAACCAGTAAACCTGAAATAAAAGATGATCAAGGAGCATATACATTGTTCTGTGCATCTTCGTAGGATAATAAAGTAGGGAGTAGGATGAGGTAAGGGCTGATTCCCATCTCTATAAGTGAGTCATTGCTTATAAAACACTTAGAAAAATTATAAAACACATTAAAAGCAGTGTAATATGCTCCTGCACTTATACAATGCTTACGTCAAAAATTCTATATAATTTAGGATCAAGATGAAGCTTTTATCATTTTTGTTGTACTTCATAATTACTTAGAAAGTTATTCTAAGAACCAGCCATATTTTCAAAGGCAAAGGAAAAAAAGAAAATCAGGAGCCTGTATCCGCATTATCCTATTCCCATTATCCTTTCCCATTACAGGCTCAAGGCTTCTGCAGTTGCAGATCTCAGGTCTAGAGGGGCTTACCTTGCTTGAAAGGATAGTATGGTTTATTATGTTGAGTAGAATGAGGCCAGAACTCACTCACTAAATTTTTCATCCAGCTAAAATTTGAATATATATATATTTTTCATGGTAAATTCTGCATGTATCAAGGAGATATCTCAAAGATGGGGGCGTGGAGGGTAAGGGGGTAGGATGAAGTACTGACTGCAGCTGCCCTCCTCTACGTTTCCTTGTTCCCTAACATTACATGATAACACCACGCTAATTATTGTTCGTGAAAGAAGAGTGGAGAGATCCCCTGCTACAGCAATTCTGGGTGTAAATCCTTCTCTTAGCTGGCTGCCAAAAAATCTGATGACTCATAGGATTTTTCAGCAGCCAGTGATAATGATATATGACATTTTTAGCATTTACCAAGCTAATAGTAATGATCCCAATATAGCTCGCTTTGTACAACAACAGGCACACTGTGGACATTAAATAAGTGTTAAGTAAAACAAAATTGATTTGGTGAGTTTGATGGTTGAGAGAATCGATAGCCTAAAATAGAGAGGATCATAACTAAGAAGTTTATTTTAAAATTTTAATAAAATTCTAACCTACCCATAAGTCTGATTTATTTTTGGCCCACTTAACAATTCTACTTCTGACTGTCTCTTTTTAGCCAAATTAGCTGGGCTTTGTTAACTTTCTGGTATTGTTTTCTATTCCCTTTGTAGATACTTCACTTGAGTCTGATAAGAAAGGTACTGTCTATGGTTCTGTTCTGTTGCTTTGCCAACTGGCTCGTCATCTTCTCTTACCTTTGGAACAGGTATTCCAACAATTTTGCAGGTGAATGTGACTGGAGAGCCTTCTGTGACCCGGAAGTGCTTGAGTCTTTTGTCAAAGATGGGAGCAATACACTTGCCTGTGGGGATCTCGTCATGTTGGATTTCATCATCTGATTCATCAACAGGAGTACGTTCCAAGCGAAACTCTATTTCATTCATCAGTCTCTGCTCAAAGCTTGAAATTTTGTACTCCTGTCAAAATGGCAAACATCTTTCAATTTCAATTTCTATGGGCGAGGAAGAAAGTGTCATTATGATTTGAAGATGCAACTTTTTAAGGTTCAGATGTTAGATTTATATCGTGGAGCCCCAATAAACCAGGCATGTTCCATTTCCAGGTCCTCACCACGGGCACTAAAGGTGATTTCAGTGTCTCTACTATAATCCCAAACTGCCTTAGTGAATCCCGATTCCTCACCTTGAGCATGGAGCCCCTGTAGAATCCTGTAGGGAATGGAATGAAGATGGAATGTAATTTCCACAACTACTATTAATGTCCATTTCAATATGTAGAGCTGCCTATGAACTGCATTCTGATGGATGCCTGCATTACCAATTTCCTGTCTCTACGGGACATTCCCATCTGCATACTCGAAAAAAATCTGTCTTGAATAAATCTTCCTTGATGCCTTCATTGCATCTCTCTACTCCCTTCATGACAAAACTACTTGAAAAAATTTTATATTGTTACAGGATCATTTCCTTGTCACCTGTTCTCTTGCTAACCTAGTCCAGTTAGGGTTGTGTTCTCACTGTTCCACTGTAATTACTATTGTTAGGGTCTCCAAATTTGCCTAATTCAGCTGTCACTTATTTGTTCTTACCTTATCACACCTCTCAGCAGCATTAGGCACAGATGGCTACTTCTCCTTTTTGAAACATTTTCTTCTCTGGGTATTCATGACACCACACTGGTTTTCCTTCTCTGTCTCTAGCTGCTCCTTATCAGTCTTCTTTGCTAGCTCCTAATTGTGGGTCGGTGATCTCATCCAATCCCACAGCTTTAGATATCTTCTGTATACTGAATGGCTCCAAATCCCTATCTCCAAGCTTGGTCTTTCCCCAGAACACATAAGCCCAGTAATCTACTCTGCATTATGAGAGTCATATACCCAATGATTTACTCTACATCATGGCTTGGGTGCTCAACGGGCATCTTACACTCAGCATGGTCTGACAATGCCCACTTGATTTCTGTCCCCACAAATGCTCCTATCCTGCTCTTTCTCATCTCAGGAAATGGCATCTCTATTCATCCACTTGGTTAAGTGTCTAAGCCAGTGTTTCCACACACGGTCTATGGTGAAAACCAGGTTTCTAAAGATTTCCAACCTGTACTTTTGTAAAATAAAATAAGAATGAACTTACTAGAAAAATGAGAATATAAAAGTGTGCAAATTTATTATGCTCAGAAAACAAAAATTTTCTGTCAAATTACTATAAAAATTTCTTAATGGTTACTCTCAATTTCTGTACTTATCTCAAGGTGGAGAGGAGATAGCTTGCAGACTGCCATAGCTCCACCACCCTTTGAGTGTACCCAGTTAAACCCTAAATCTAGGACTTACCTGAATTCCTTTCACTTGCTCTCCCTGCCATATTCTGTCTAGCTTAAAAATTACCTCCCCAAAGCAGCCTTTCCAGATCACTTCATCTAGTAACTCTCCACTCTCATTTTCTGTCTAATATCAATTGCTATCTAATACTTTTCTTGTTTGTTTCTTGATTGAATGATTGGATATCTCTAAGCACTGGAATGTTACTTCCACAAGAATAGAAGTCATATTTGTCTTGCTTCTCTCTGTGTCAACAGCAACCTACACAGTGAGTGGCTGCCTCGTGGCAGGTACTCAGTGAGCTTCTGAAGAATGAGTGAATGCATGAGTGACATGGGGCAAGCACTCGTTCCAACCATGCACATCTTTGAGGAATCTGGGAGGTGTTTTGGTGATTTTATCAATTTGGGGCCCAATTTTACAGAATTTATAAATGGTTGAGGCTCTGGATGGTGTAGCTCAGTGGATTGGGTGTGGGCTGTGAACCAAAGGGTCGCTGGTTTGATTCCCAGTCAGGGCACATGCCTGGGTTGCAGGCCAGGTCCCCAGTGGGGGCCACGTGCAAGGCAACCACACATTGATGTTTCTCTCCCTCTCTTTCTCCTTCCCTTCCCCTCTCTCTAAAAAGAAATAAAAAAATATTTTTAAAAATGGTTGAATTGATTTCGCACAAGGCACTACAGAAGCAATATGATGAAAATATGCATATTTTGCTTTACTGTAAATGTATACATGGTTAAATATTTATTGTCTTACCAATACTACAAATTGGGAGGTGATGAAAACAGAATATGCAGTGAATTATTTTGAAAATACTAACAGAATTGAGAGCTCACTGTAATACATTTTGTTAATGAAAATGATAAAACAGTATATTGATAAGCTGGGATGCTTGTGAGAGCTTTAATTGTGTCTTCTTCAGAACTTTGTTGCTTCTGGCACAATTAGGTATGGAAGAACATTAGGTGTAAATTTACTCTGGGGCTTGGGAGAGCTTCTTAACATCCTACAGCAATGTGTCAGTTGTATGTGAAATGGGGAGCAGGTATGACAAATGATGACACCCACAGAAAGCTGCCACCTGATAACACTTGGAAGCGATTGTCTTTAACATCACAGACATAACATTTAGAGAGACATAGAGATGCACAAACAGTTGAACTTAGAAGTAGCTGTATTGGCTTTATGTAAGAAAGGAAGCTTTTTTAGCTTTTATAATAATAATAATAATAATAATAATAATAATAATAATAATAATAATAATAAAATAATTGACAGCTCAGAAATAAATTCACATGTATATGGGCAGATAATTGTTGAAAAAGGAGCCAAGAACATAGAATGGAGAAAAGAAAGCTTCTTCAATAAATGGTGCTGGGAAATTTGAAAAGACACATGGAAAGAATAAAACTAGTCTGGTATTTGTCACCATACACAAAAATCAACTCAAAATGGCCAAGGACCTAAATATAAGACCTGAAACAATCAATTACAAAAAGGAAAAATAGGAACTTATCATATGGGCCTTGGTCTTAGAGAATACCTTATGAATTTGACCTCAAAGGCAAGTGTTGCTCAGTGGATTGGAGTGTTGTCCTGTAGACCAAAGTGCTACGGTTCAATTCCCACTCAGGGCATATGCCTAGGTTGTGGGTTTGGTCCCCCGTCAGGGCACATGCAAGAAGCAGCTGATCAGTGTTTCTCTCTCACATCAATTTTTCTGTTCCTCTCTCTCTCTCTCACTTCCCTTCTCTCTACAATTGATAAGCATGTCTTTGAGTGAGGATTTTAAAAAAAGGCAATGGAAGTCAAAGCAGAAATAAATTAATGAATCTATATCAGACTAAAAAGCTTCCATACAGCAGAAGAAACCATCCATAAAACAAAAAGGTAACCAACCAAATGGCAGAAGATTTGCAAACAACACCTTCGATTAGGGGTTAATATCCCAAATATATAAATAACTCCTACAGCTGAATAACAAAAGACAAACAATCCAATTAAAAAATGGGCAGAGGACATAAATGGACACTTCTCCCAAGAAAACATATGAATGGCTAACAAATATGAAAAGATGCTTTTTACTAGCTAATGAGGAAATGCAAATGAACCTACAATGAGATACCACCCCACATCTGTTAGACCAGCTATTATCAACAAGACAAGTTAATAACAAGTGTTGGAGAGGCTGTGGAGAAAAAGAACCGATATAAATGTATACTGGTACAGTCACTATAGAAAATAGTATAGAGATGCTTCGAAAAATTAAAAATAGTGTTATTATATGACCCAGCAATCCCTCTTCTGGGTATCTACCCCCAAAACTTGAAAACATTTATTTATAAAGATATATGTATCTCTATGTTCAATGCAGCATTATTCACAGAGATTAAGACATAGAAGCAACTGAAGCGTCCTTCAATAGATGATTGAATAAAAAAGATGTGGTACCTATACACAACGGAATACTACTCGGCCGTAAGAAAACATGGAATACTGCCATTTGTAACACCGTGGGCGGATCTTGAGAATATCATGCTAAATGAAATAAGTCAGATGGAAAAAGTCAGTAACCAAATGATTTCATTCATATGTGGGATATAAAACTGAAAGCAACAAATGAAGAAACAAATGAAGAAAAAGACACACAAACAAAAACGCATAGATGCAGACAAGAGTATAGTGATTATCAGAGGGAAAGGGAGTGGTTATTAGGTGGTAAAGGGTAAAGGGGGTCAAATATATTGTGACGAAAAAAGATTTCACTTTGGATGGCGAACACACAATATAATATACAGATGATGTACTATAGAATTGCACACTTGAAACCTATATAATTTATTAACCAATGTCATTCCAACAAATTTAGTTAAAAATACTATTTGCAATTATTGAGCATACAGTTGTAAACAGATTTTAACTGGAAGTTTCTACTGAGGCACCAAGATGGGCTACGTATCAGAAAACAAGAGAAGTGGGAGACAAACTGTTCTCCAGAAATTTCAAAGCAGGTGCTTAACGACAGGTTAGATGATTTAAAGCCTCCGTCAGAGATATAAGAATCAGAGGGAGAAGATCCAGTGAGGACTTCAGAGACAATTATCAATGTCTGTGACTCTCCTACCTCCACCTCCAGCCCCAGAGTACCTTCCTTTCACTTGAAGTCTATCTAGCGTGGTCTCCCTCCTGCCTGAGAAATCTAGAGTGAGGATGCAGGTGGACTTCTGTGGTGGGCGAGCTGAAGGCAGCGTTGACTAACCCTCACTCCCGCACTATGTCAGGGCAGAGTTCCTGTGACAGTTCTCGTCATGCACATGTGGGTCACACATGATGCAAAGCCAGTGTGGGGGCAGCTTTGTCCCCCTGTGGTTGGGGAAGGGAGGGGTCAGGAAAAGCAGTTAGGAAAGTGGGGCAAGAGGGAGCAAAAAAGAGAGAGAATAGCTATACTTCCTTTCTGGCTTTTTAGGTTCTTATCTTGCAGCAGTCCCTGGGGTGTGGGCTGGGGGTGGGCGTGTTTGTATGTGGGGCCTTAGTATTGAATAAGGATTGGAGTGTTGGTTACTACAAGGACTAGAAATCTTGTTTTACTGAACCAAAATTGTATTTTTTGTTTATTTTATTATTGGATCAATATTATATTTTGCAACAACATTGCAACCATAAAACCTTATATGAACTAAAGTGATCAAAATGATTTGAGGTAGCATCATATTTGAGATTGCCAGGAACAGAAGAATTAGCCCCATTAGATAAATTTAAAAGAATAATGGAAGAAAAAAAAAATTTTAAACATACCTGCTTCATGTACCAGTTATACAATATAATGTGTAAATTGCAGATGAGCGACAAAATCAGAATACTGTAGGTGAAGGGGTTTTCATGAAAGATGTCATAAAACATTTGGAAAGTCTAAACGGAGGAACAAGGAAGCCTGGCAACTGTTACTGAAGCTTGTCACTGAAGCAGTGAATCTTCACCTCTGAGACGTTTACAAAAATCTACACCATTCCCAAAGCAGAAAGTGCTATTTTTTGTAGTGCTTTGCAACTAAGAGTTGGTTATTCCAAGGGTAACTGCCCTTATTACATATAAATCAAGGTTTTTCATTCCAGTTATGACTGATGGGGCTCATTTTGTGAGGAAATTTGCAAACACAAACAATATGTGTGAAGTTAAGTTTAAGGGTGCTTTCTGCATTATTCTGCACAAAGGGTGCACCACTGAACCAGCGTCGGTGGACGGGCACTTTGAATTTCCAGGACTGAATTTATGAGGCATTCTCCATTTTCCCTTGCCTTGTCCCCTTCGCAAGTAAAAGCAGAAGTTTTTGGGTCATCTGCTTGTGGGTGATGTCTATGCTTAAAGGAGAGAATTTGTGTGTGTCTCTGTGTGTGTAAATCTGGCTTCTGTGGCAATCAAATCAGTGATAGATGACCCATCTTTTCTAGACTTATTTTTAAGACCTTAAGTGAAAATGAGTTTCACAGAATTTCAGTTGGTCTACAAAAGAAAACAAAAATCTAAAAAAGTTTTTTTCAGAAGAATGTACAATTTAAAAATATAATTTTTCTTCCTTTAAAGATAATCCTGGGGTTGGGATGGGGAGGGAGGGAAAAGGCAGAAAACTGTACCCGAACAACGATTTAAAAAAAAAGCTAAAAAAAAAAGATAATCCTAAAAGGGTTGATAATTTGACAATTTGGAACATTTGATTTTTAGGACACATCTGCAGAAAATTTCTTCAAACTGGCACAGTTGTGGAGAGTGCTTTCCTTTTGTTGAGAGCCACAGTATGATGATACAGCCCAATCAGATATGGCATTGCCAAGGCTCTGGATTTCCAGAATGTGGGCCCTCATCAGACACTTACTGCCTTGAGCTCATGCTGGCTTCCACTACTCTGAGTTCTGAGTCTACATCAGAGGAGAGTAGTCAAATAGGATCATCCCAGCTGGAGGAGCCTGCTTAAGGTTTCCAACCAACTCTGGGTACAATGTTCATTAAAAAAAGTCTTATATAGCCCTGGCTGGTGTAGCTCAGTGGATTGAGCACAGGCCAGTGAACCGAAGTGTTGCCAGTTCGATTCCCAGCCAGGGTATATGCCTGGGTTGCAGGCCAGGTCCCCGACTGGGGGCATGTGAGGGGCAACCACACATTGATGTTTCTCTCCCTCTCTTTCTCCTTCCTGTCCCCTCTCTCTGAAAAATAAATAAATTCTTTTTAAAAAGTCTTATGTGTTAGAGAAGGTGTTCTTTTTTTTTGTTTGTTTCAGGGATATCCACAGTATGATCAGAGTATAAAAGATTCCTGTTAAACTTGGAGGTTAACATACATAGAGGATGCCTTCTTTTACTCTTTATTTAATAATTACAGGCTACCTTCAATAAAGATGAGCAAGCTTCACAGCCTACTTCTTGTCCCTGCTGCCAATTTCTCAGTAAGCACCTACTATGTGCTAAATACTATGATAGGTGCTAGAGATATAATAGTCTATAAAACGGAGACTCTACCTTCAGAGAGGTTGCATAAAAATGCTTTAAATCAATTTTTCCCTAAGAATAAATAAACACTAAAAGACGTACAGATTTATTTTATACTTAAATATTCACTTAGGACTGACTAGTTTTTCTTAATTTCAGCTTCCTTTTTTCTGTGTGTTATCTCAGTGCACTTTTTAAAGTTTTTATCTTTTTAATCAGTTGATCAAAATAGATTGCTATCATGGCTAGTAGTATCCACAATTAGGTATAATCGGAGTCTATACAGTCAAGTGAGATATTTTCTATAGATAGGCAACAAGTTCAAAATTTTCTGCTTGGTTTTGAGTTTCATTATCCTATCTGAAACTAATGTAAATTCCATTGTTGTGTGTTAATTCAGCAAATATTCACTGAGCTCCTTCTCTGTGCTACACATAACAGGCACACAACAATGAACAAGACACGCCCAATCCCAGTTCCCGGGGAGCTTGTGATTGGTGTATGATGCGTGGGCCCATGGCAGATGACACTGGGACATTTCTTCACTACGGTGTCCTACAGTTCCCGAACGGGGCAGCCTAAGGCCAATGTCTACATGAAATTTTTCATAGAAAATCCTATACACTCCACCAAAAAGCCACTCAACCTAATAAGTGAATCTGGCAAAACAGCGGGATACAAAGCCAATACTCAGAAATTGAAGGCATTTTTTTATACCAACAATGAAATATCAGGAACAGAAATCAGGAAAAAGATTCCATTTGCTATAGCAACAAGAAAAATAAAGTACCTAGGAATAAACCTAACCAAGGAGGTAAAAGACCTGTACTCAGAAAACCACACAATGCTGAAGAAATAAATTAAGGAAGACACAAACCAAATGGAAGCATGTACCATGTTCATGGATTTGAAGAATTAACATAATCAAATGTCCATACTACCCAAAGCAATTTATAGATTCAATGCAATCCCTATTAAGATACTAATGACATATTTCACAGATATAGAACAAATATTTCAAAAATTTATGTGGAACAATAAATGACCCCGAATAGCTGCAGCAATTTTGAGAAAGAAGAACAAAATAGGAGGGATCATAATGCCTGATATCAAACTGTATTACAAGGCAGTATACTGTAATCAAAACAGCCTGGTACTGGCATAAGAACAGACATATAGACTTCTGGCCCAGATGGAGGCATAGGCAGACATACTTTGCCTCTTCACACAACCAAAAGAAGGACAACGACAAATTTAAAACCAAAAAACAACCAGAACTGACAGAAAATCAAACTGTATGGAAGTCCAACAACCAAGGAATTAAAGAAATATTCATCCGGACTGGTAGGAGGGGTGGAGACAGACAGCCAGGAGGCGAGGACTCTCAGCAAGGCAGCGGCTTGTGGAGCTAGT
>PVKM010040257.1:0-13499 GCA_004027735.1 Carollia perspicillata
GGGCCTGAGAGGTCAGGAGTATTATGCTTACAATGGGACTTAACGGTTTTATTTAAATCAAGCAACATCGGCTGTCACATTAAATTAACATCAATTAAAATTTTACAACTTTCATAGATGTATCTGTATTTAATTTGTAAATCTATTTTGGTTGCGTGTTATAAGCATAAGCGGATTATAACTACTCTTATGTTTGCATATATTTATGTAATGCTAAAATAAAAAGAATTGGAATGATCAGTGGAGCATCCCCAGGAGTGTTCTTTTTTTCTTTTAAAAAGAGCCTGTATGGTATTCAAGTGTGGGGGTTTTGCACAGGAGAAGTCCAGAGCCTATTGACTCAAAATCGGGTGTTAACATCAGTAATCAGAGTTTTCTTGCCATGTTCAGTTTCCCTCAAGTTACAGTTCTTTGCCAGTTTCAATAGGTCTGTGAGAATTACCAACTGCCAGAAAAGGGCATCTCTGTTAGCACCTATTAGGTTCGATTTTACCAAATCAGAGTCTGAATATTAACTCAAAGACTATTTGGTAGGTTCCTTGGAGGGAAAGAGACTTGCCTGTGTGTAGGGAATGAATTTAAGCATCTAGACTATTTTTAGAGGGGGTAATGGAAAAGCATGAATTACTCAGTCAACACAAATCACTGTATTTAATATTTGTTAAGAAAAATAATTCGTTTTAGTGGAAGAATAAAATGAATACAAGCACGAAAGCCCAGGCGCACAACTTTGTCAATTTAACCAAAGCTTAGCATGATTTTTTTTCCCTTACTTCAGTTTTAAATTTACCTTGAACATTTTGGGGGCTATTTAGGGGGTATCTCCATGTTCCAGCTGTGTGGCTGCTGAGCCTGACAGCTGTTCTGTTCTAAGAGCTGGAGAACATGTCTTTAGCAGACTCTTACCTTTACGAGAACAAAGGCATCAAGTTAACTCCAACACTTAACTTTGTGGAGCCAATTCCCTTTATTTCACTTAAAGTGTGAGCAGAAAGCCTGCCTTGCTGAAGTCTTACCACGGGGTACTAAAGCGGAACAGGGAGGGAGCTCCAAGATCATGGAATCTCTCGTTGCTTTTAGTTTCCTTGTAAGGAGCCCCCTCCTCTTCCAGTCTTCCTTTTCTCCCTGACCCCTTAACCACTTCTCAGTTAATACTGAATTCTCTTCTTTTCCAAGCCCTGCAGTTTCCTCCAGAATTTCCACTGACATAAGGTGTTAAAACGAGATCCTGTGTGGATTTTCCCCCATAAAGAAACATGTCTTATAGGAACAGGTAACCCTTTATAACTTGGGAGACAGCAGGGCTTGATTGCATTACAGAGTCCTACAACCATAAATATGCACCCTTGTATCACCAAGATTAAATCACTTTCAGTATGAAATAATGTAATCCCTTTTAGGCACAGCCTCAAGCCCATTGCCTTTCATGTGACAAGTGTTCAATGAATACTAGACATTTTAATTTATTCATTTATTTACTCCCTCCAACATATAGAATAATGTTATATAGGTGATACCCAGTTATCAGTAAAACTCACTTAGCTGCAACACTTCGTTCAGTCTCTAGAAATGTCAGAACAGTTAGCTGTCATTACGTCATCATAATATTCCTAATATTGTACATGGGAAATAATGATGCAGTGATTTTGTTTATGAGGAGAAAGGGATGTTTACACTGGTAATAATGATACATTATCTTTAAAAATGGAGGGTTACTATTTTCAAATAATGTAAACTCATGACAAAATGTTTCCCGTAGATGTCCTGTTTTAAGGACTTCATAATGATTTGCATGTAATTAGCATCATGCCAGGACACCCTCCTGACCCTTGCCTCTTCCTGATCCCTTGGCAGCTACTTCTCTGTGGTGTAAAGTTGCATCGAAGCATTACAGTAAGATGTTCTCTGTTAATTTTGTTTAAGCTATTAATTTGACAGTGATATTTTGACCCTTGAATGACACAATGTCCTTAAACTTAATTCAGGCTAGCTTGTGTTCAAATTGACACAAATTGTTAAATTAGTGACACTGGAGTCAGTCAGTTCATGACATAAATGAAAAATAACTCATTTTGAATTTGTTCAAAACATTCTCCGTGATGATTAGAACTGACCTCTGGATACAAGATAGGACTGGAGTTTCATATGTTAATGGGAAATAAAATGGGGAGGAGTTCCTAATTACTTTAGTTTATTAAGAATCCCAGGGCACCTCTTAGAATGGAAGAGGTGACGTTAGATCTTATGTCCTGGATGTGATCCAGTTTAGGTAATTGCTAATCACAATCCACCTACCTAATTCCCCTGGCCCTTGCGTCTGAATGCTATTCTTCTTCACGTAGCAATATTTAACTATTACATGCTCTCGGTGTTTGGCTGTTAGAACATCTGCTGATTCTACATCGATGTTCACTGTGGTTTGCTTCTGGTTGATTGCTATTATTTTTATATTGTTACTACTATTTCTGTAGACAGATGACAAAAGCCCTGTACAATTTTTAGTTTCTTCTGACTACTTCAGCTGGAATATTGTCAGTCTAATGCATAGACTTTCTGGGTCCAGGTTTGAGAATTTGGAACCACCACGCATACCAGTGGTCCATGACAAACTCATTGTAAGTTTGTAACACCTCGCAGATGAATTTCAGATGGATTGGGATTTCCAGTATCCCCAGTCCAGGGCTAAAATCAGGATATGGAACAGAGATAGATGAAGGTAAGTTCACAACTGGGCCCATTTAAGGACCCATCATGTTCTAGAACTTTCCCAAAATAGGAATACCTCTATTTCGGAGCATAGAACATGTTTTGGTTTTTTTCTGATCACAATTAAATGGAGCTAAATGACACAGAAAATAAATGATGGGTCGAAAATACTTTATTTATCTTAATATATAGGGAGAAATACTCCCCTGGTGTTCTGCACCGTTTCCATCCCTCTGAAGGAAAACAAAAGATTCCTGATGTGTTCAGATCTAAGCCCTTGATTTGGGGGAGCATTACTTGCAGTTCAGGTAGGGGGACATCAGGTTTTATCTATAATGTAAGTTCGGTGTGTAAAAATCACTTAGTGAAATAAGTTAGGTGAAACTTTATTTGTTCCCTAGCGATGTCAGATGAAGGAAGCATCTTCCTCATGAGCCAAGATGTGTTGAGCCTTCTCAGTGAGCAGAATGCTTAGCACTTCCAGGAAATAGACATCCCAGAGATCAGGGATGGCATGTTCCAAACATGCAGATTTGACATAGCTTTTACCCACTCCCAAAAGAAAATAAATGATGGGTCAAAAATGTTTTTTTTTTCACCAAACTACCACCTCAAAATGATGTTCTGACTGAATCAACTCACCAGGGCTAAGAAGAATGTCGAACAGACACAAGGACAGTATTCTCCCTATTTCCTATTTTATTGTGTCTTAGCCAGAGATGGGAAGACGTTGCTTCTAGATTTTATCAGTGAAGCAAATATTGTTTCCTGTGAGACTGCATCGCTGTGACTCAGATGTGCCCCATCAATGACTCATGGTGAATGAAGTAACCCATTTTATCAGTTGTGCCATCTTCCACTGCTGTTCTTCATATTTTAATTTCATTAGAAGGAACAAATTGCTTCTGCTGCATCTAAGAACACCATTCCCTCACAAGCAGCATTTGCAATGGAAGTGAGGAGTAATAGTAACGGAAGTACGTTGGCTGACAATTATGCTCCAAATGGCCATTTGGGATGGTGGCGTTAAAGATAATTGTATCCTCGAGTAGTTCATCTCCTGAGCATTCTTTAAACTTAAAATCGGTATGTTAATGAAATGTATTTTAAATGTGTGATTGTGGCTCTTCGACTTAAATAAAATATGTGTTTTTAGAATGTTCTGACTTTAAGAAATTGGATAAGATTTTGATGTCAGAGTGACCTATGAAACTCACTAAGATTTATTACTGGAGGTCTGAAGAACTCCTGCTTGCTTCTGTGTGGCTATTTGTCTAGCTGTTCATTATTATTTCTATCATCATCATCGTCACCATCATTGTCGTCATTGTTACTATTAATTCTGGTGGCACACTTATACACACCTTCTGTCAAAAGAATATCTATTGTCACTATGCTGGAAGTATATTCTTACTTTTTGCAAGCAGAAGGCTGTGTAGCTTTGTGCTTTAAGAGAGAAAAAAATACCCATCTAATCATTTCATTGTTTACTTGCACTAATAGAGAAAATTGTTATAAAAAAGCTTTCTTTTTTGTGAGTGAAAGAACAAATAGGCACTGCATCCCAGATTTTCAGTGTTCATTCTAATCAGGATAGATGATACTGACGTTGCATTTAAAAATCACTAGGTAAGCTCTGGAGGTGATTTTGACTCAAATTTGGAAATAAAGACATTTCCCACAATACTCTATAGTGTGTACATTTCCAAACCTGTGAGAAGAAGATTAAGGAAGAAAAACGGAAGGGCTTTAGATGAGAGATGAGGTACGGTTGCATGTGTATGTGTGTGTATGTGAGAGATAGAGAGAAAGAGAAAATATCCTGAAAAATATTTTAATAGAGTAAAAAAAGAGCAATCTTCTGTAAGCATCACCAGACTGGACCTTCCACCAGTGTCCCGGAGCACTGCTGGCCTATGGACATATGGCACTAATCCTTAACATTTGCTGGCTCATTACCCTTGCACCACGACTCCTAAGTTCTTGGCCACTAATGCACTCATAAGCTTCCGTCTAACCTTCTTTTTACCCCTACAATAGTTACTTCCAAGAGGCCTCCAGTGTTTCACATCAGATCCCCGTAGGTCCTCTCATAGGACTTTACGTCTTGGCCTCTTTGTTGATGCCTGCTGCCTGTTGGTCCACTTGAATTTATAATGGTCATTGATGCGGTCCCTGCCATGATAATGCTGCCTTCTACGTGCCTCAAACTGACAGATCTTTGGGCAGCATGACCTAACTTAACCTTCCTGAGCCTAGCACAGTTTTCCACAGAAATGAGAAAAGATTATGCTTTGTGGGACTTTAGCTTGGCTCATGGTTTGGGCGAAGGAAGAGATATCCTTTTCCCTCTGCACTTCTATCACCCACACTGGGACCCCCTTACAGACTCTTCTCCCCACAGGTCTCCTTTCCCCTCTTGCCAACCAGCTTATGCAGGACAGACCCCTCAGAGGCTGACCGCACTGGTCTTCAGACACAATCAGGCCCTACATCCTTGTCTTGATTGCCTGGGGCTGCCATAACAGAACACCACTGACTGGATGGCTTAACAACTTCTTACAGTCTAGAGGCTGGAAAGTTCAAGATAAAGGTTCTCGTCGATTCAGCTTCTGGTGAGGGCTTTATTCTGGGTTATAAAAGCCACCTTCTCTTTATGACCTCCTGTGGACTTTCCTTGGTGTGTGATTGGGTGCAAAGCAAAAGAGCGGAGGGGTATGCCCTTACTCTGGTGTCTCTTCCTATAAGGGCACTAACCTGTAAACATGTCAGATGAGGTCCCGTCCCCACCTTATGACTTCACTGAACCTAATCACTTCTTTAGAGACCCCATCTCCAAATGCAGTCACACTAGGGGTTAGGATTTTAACAAATGGATTGAGGGGGACACCAACATTTAGCACATAACAATCCACATTTAAACTCGCCAAAGACCAGTGGCACAATTCTGTTGTTCTCCCTTAAGTTTCCAAATGCTGGCATAGAAAGCTGCCCCTCAATGGATGACTGCAATACGTGTCAGAAATCATAGACAAGTAGGGCATGGCTTAATGCCTGTGAGACGTCCGAAATGCTAGCCTGGGCTAGCTTTTCATAATGAAATGGACTATTGTACAACCCAATAAAATGAACAAAAGGTCAGTTTTACATACACGGGGTAAAAATGCATTAATATTACAAGATATACCCTCACGTGGAGATTGAGCCATTTGAAATGTCCCATTTAAACACAAAGGACTCTAGAATGGATAGTAAGACAAGTGAAAGCAAATAACAACCTTGCTCTCATATATGTAACATAGGAAATGCCATCTGTGGGTGATGACAGAAACATAGGCCGGCATAAGTGAGCCTCTGCAAGTCTTCCCTTAGGCCTCTGGCTCTATTTCCAGTCTTTTGACCTAGTGGTCCATTAGATCATATCCCCAGTAGGTCAGACCTCTAGAGAAGCAATTGACATTATTTGTTTGCACCGTTAATCTTGAAAGTTAGTTTAATTACAGAAAATAATTGTAGTGAGGATGTCCACAGGCATGTGTGTGTCCGTGGGGGGGTTAGATAGATGGACATGTTCAATTCTACAGTAGAAAATTCCTAATTATTGAGTCCAGAGCTCAAAGAGTACAAGCAGAAGTGTTTATCTTTACTCAAGGTTCAGGAAAAGATCTGGGGCCCTTCAGCGCAGTCTATCAAATTGACAGGCCACCATCCAGCTGCTCACCACAATCAATGAGGAATTTTTTTTATTAGTTCTGAAATGACGACTATGAAAACAATGAGTAATAAGCTGTTAATTACTGAGTTCTGAGGATGGTTATATTTCATGACAATCCTTGTTTATTGTTTTTAATCATGTAATTCTCTCCAGTAAGAACTGTAGGTTATTTCATATACCTTTAATAGTGTGTTTTATGGATTTTGTTTGGCTTCATTACTCATATCAAGTAACACACAAACACACACTTTCTGAACTTCATGTAAATCCTTTGTACTATCCTGTTCACTATTGGCAGGGTGATTAGGACAGCTGGTTTCTCATTAAAATCTAAAATAAACAGTAGTATCTCCAAAGAATCCGTAGGACAAACTAGAAATATATGGAACATTAAGTTTTATTTTCTAATGCTTTTCAGAGCTGTCAATTACTGGTTTCAGAACAATCAGTTATCTTGGGTTTATCTTAACTGTCATCAATGACCTGGATAATCTGTTGATTCTCTCGATTTGCACATTTGTTTCTATGTTGGAGGTTCTCAACACCACGCTTTCTTGTGGTGCAGCCGAGAAACAAGTGAGCCCAGGACAACTGCACCCTGAACGTGGTAAACTTTCTTTAACTCATCTTTAGGTCTTCAGAGAAGAGTAGAGATTAAGTTCATTGCATATTTATTTTGCATTGGGCTTTATGCTAAGGGTAGAGGAGAATGATAAATAAGAGGCAAAACGTATCTTTCATAAGCAAAATTCTAGAAAGAAGACATGCACAGTAATGATACAGTGTGACAGGTGTCACAATATAAATATGTACAAAACCAAGAGGTAGCATAGAAGGCAAATAAATTTGTCAGTTGACTGGGATTTGGCATGACTTGGGTGAGGTATTGCCTTTTTGACCTGAAGAATGAATAGGAGTTAATCAGACCAGAAAGGAACAATTCAGAGGTCTGAACCAAGGTCATGTGTTTAGATACATAACTCAAGATGGATAGAATGTAAATTATGAAAAGTCCCAAGTTTTGTCCCCTTATTATATGAGCAAGGCTCTATAGAGCTAGATGAGCTTTGTTTGGTTGTGTTTTTCCACTCGGATATTTTTCATCTACCTTGTCTCTAGTGTGAAATTCCCATAGATTTCGCTGACCCATTCAGGTGCCCTTTTAATAAACATGTAAGGAAGAGGAAAGATCTAGATTCTGTCATTCTGCAATTGTTTAAATACCTGCATCTGCTAAACCTCATGATGGGACACATGGAATCTTTGTCATCATAGAGTTTTGAGTGTTGTTTGGAAGTTACAAGTCCACATGCCTGAACGAATGCAAGGGGGTGATGTGCCAGGGCAGGTGTCCATGACAACGGGGAGTGATAGAGACGGGGGGGAGAGCTTGAGAAGAGGCATCTCTCCTAAAGTGGGCAGCTGTTCTTTAGCTCCAGCCCATTTTGTCAGTGATTTTAATTTTTCAAAAAAAAAAAACCCACACAAAAGAATATGAAATTGTATATAGAACTCTCAATTTGTGAAAGTTAGAAACAGCTTCAAAGCTGTATCCAAGCACGTTTGGACCAGTGTTGTGAAGGACACATCCAGTCTTTCCTGCTCCATTAGTCACCTCGGGGCTCTAGGAAGGATGTCAACCCTTTGTTTTGTGTTTTTTGTGCACTGCTTTCTTAAGAGGACTCTAAGGAAGCTCTAGTGTTCTCAGCTGCTTTTGTGGTTTCTTGGCCATTCATAGGGCTGATAGATGATAATGAAGTTGTCTTGGAGGGCTGCCATGTCCATGATGTAGTTGCTTATCTGATTTTGTGATCCTTTATCAATTCCCTCTACAGCTTGAAGGCCAGGCTGAGGGTACGGACGGAATATTAAATGGTTTCAGATCAAGTCCAATCTCTGTTAGAATCTTCATTGTGATAATAAGAGATATCATTAATAACAATAACAGATGATGATAATAATGTATCATTATATTGTAAATTTACCCGGAAGTGTAAGCCAAACCAGGATTTTTTTTTAATTACAGCCACATAATATGCATAATATAAAAGAGAAAAAAATCAAAGCAATCCCAGTATCAGCTAGAACTGGGCAGGATGTGAAAGGAGCATAAAAGAATAAACTAAAAGGAGGAAAAAGCAATGAAGAATATTAGCATTTTCTACTGACAATGTGATGCTTGCTTGCAAATTTCTTATGTTTTTCCTCCAAAGTGGGTATTTGTTTTGTTGCCATTTTCTTTAGGAACATGATGTAGCATAAATGCGAAGAGTGGAGACTTGGGTTGATTTTACCTGAGTTGTACCTCTTACTATGTACGTCGTCTTACAGAATATTCAGCCTCTCTGAGCCAGTTTTATTATCTGTAAGTAGGGCACAATAACAGCACTTACCTTATGCACTACTAGGCAAGATTAAATGAGAAGAACCAGGTAATCCAGCACACTATACTGCTAAATACATTTTATCACCATTGCTAATGTTGTCACTCTTTGTATAATTATTATTTATTAGAGTTTTAAGTCTCTGGCTGGTTTTCCTCTTTGATTCATTTTTTACTGATGGGCCTGAGACAATGAGGTAAAAACCCCACCCTCAGGTCAGCTTCTCAAAGATATTTTCTTCTGCATGTTGCTTTTTATTTTAACCACATGCCATCCTTCTCAATAGAATTTTAGAAGGCATTAGAATGGACTTTCACAACTTTGATAGTGAGGTATCTAGCTAGAATAAACAAGAAAGAGGCTTTAGGTTGAACCAACGTAGGCTTGCTCCTCCTCTGTTTTTGGCAGGGTTCACTTATACTTCAAGAACTTGCTGCATCAGGGAGTGTCGGAGAAGGCAGTGCAGGGTCATAATCATGTCTGGTCACTGCCAGACAGGAGTAAAGAATGAAGACACAGTAAGTTATTATCATATGCTAGCAATTGCACATGGCATCTCTTTGGATCTTCAGAATGGTGTTAGGAGAAAGGACTATTTTATTTATCTGGTTTTGTAGAAAAAATTACCTAGAAATGCAGTGGCTTAAAACTACAATAAGCATTAACTCACACCGTGCCTGTGGGTCTGGGACTCAGGAGTGACTTAGCTGCGAGTTCTGGTTCAGGCTGTCTCACAAGGTGGCAGTCAGTGTCCAACAGGGCTGCAGCCGTCGGAAGGCTTGACTAGGGCTGGAGGTTACACTTCCAAAGTTATACGCACATGAGCAGGGAGATGGTTCTGACTGTTGGCACGATGCCTTGGTTCCTCTACTTACAGGCCTCTTCACAGAGCTGCTTGAGTATCCCCACACCTGGCCACTGGCTTCCCCCAGGGTGAGCAAAGTGCAAAGAGACAGAGACAGAGACAGAGAACCAGGCCGAAAAAGCATTCACATCTTCCATATCTACTTATTAGACGTGAGTCACTGCATCTTCCCCGCAATAAAGAGTGAAAATACATTCTACACTTTGAAGGAACGAACATTAAAGAATTTGCAGACATAGTTGAAAACCAGCACAAAGCAAAGGGCTGTTATCCTTAATTTACAGATGAAGCAAATGGCACAACGTGCCCAAGAGAACAAAATAAGTTGTGTAACTTAGTCCATGGCATTGCTCCCCAACCTCCCATCTACAAGGCATTCTTGCTTAAAAAAATAGATTATACAAATGGTGTCACCATGGCTTGTGTGTGTGTGCGTGTGTGTGGTGTGAAATATGCTTTGTAGTAAAAATAGGAAGACCTATTTTCTAGAACTGTTGCAGTCATGTTTGTGGAGTCCATTTGTATGCAGTCCATCTGATAAGGGGAAGTGTGTTTCTCTCTGGAGTTAGTTGATGTGGAAAACATCATCAATCATAGTCATCACAAAGCAATTAAG
This sequence comes from Carollia perspicillata, assembly GCA_004027735.1. Lineage (NCBI taxonomy): Eukaryota > Metazoa > Chordata > Mammalia > Chiroptera > Phyllostomidae > Carollia > Carollia perspicillata. Next base: position 10,287 of record PVKM010040257.1, read on the forward strand.
TACCTAATTGTGCATGGCGCTGAGTTTGCTGCCGAAACAGAAAACTTCATAGGCTTGCTGCCTACCCTCTTGGGGCTTGGAATCCAAGAACTCAGTACAGCATTGAAGAATAGTAAAGAGAGCAAGAACCCAAGGCATAAGCACATGACATAGGGTTGCATTGGTGGGGCAGATTTAAATTAAAAGGAATAAATAAACAAGAGGCTGGAACAGCACAGACTAAAGGGAGAGATGCTGAAGAAAAAACAGAAGGTAAAATACTGAATTGAAATGACCCGAGTTTTGGTTTTTAAAAAATGTATAAACATAATTGAAAAAAGTCACTATGTTTTTCTTGGGGCTCAGCTCTCACTGAATTTATACTTCTTTTTCTCTCTGAAGCAGACGTTCCGGTCCCTTTTGTCCCCCTTCTAGGACAATGATGGCTTTTAATTCCTAATTTCCATCACTAACCCTCAATGAAATTATTACCTAAGTGTTTGAATAGATATGTCTGAGTTTTATGCCTATTAATTTCATACAGAAAAGAAGAGCACACCTGCTTTCGCATGCATTTGGAAGTATTTTCAATCAATCATGCATTTATAATCCAACTGGGGAGATGTGATTCAGACACAGTCTGCTGCAAGAGTCTGCTGTAAAATTGATCAGCTGGCCCAGTTGTGCTTTTATATGTTTTAACTTAGAGTTCTGCTCTCTTTCTGGGAAGAAGAAAGACAAATAAATAAATAAGTAAAAAGTCGTGAGACCAGCAGCAGCAGGTGCTGCCAAAATGGCCTTTTTCTTATCTGCACAGATTTCAAGAGGAGAGCAAACGGATGCGTAATTGCTTCTCTCTCAGGCCGCTGGGATGGCTCCCGTCTCTGTGGCAGTGTCCTCTTATTTGATCTAGGTAAGAGGAGAAGCGAAAATAAATTAAAAATGCATTTTCCCAGACTCCAAGGAATTTATTAACAAATGCTTTCTTGCACCAATTTCTGCCAGCTGGGTGTAAATATACATATATTTAGGGGCAAGCAGCCGAGGTCAGAAGGTAGATATTCTTTCCTTCCATTTATTCACCTTAAGCACACATGTGTGTCGTTTGCAGTTCAGTTGGCTCCGACTCCTGGCAGCCCCACGAATGAGTGAGGTCCACAATGTCCTGTCCCCAACAGCCCTGCTCAGCGCCTGTCCACTCCTGCCTATGGCTTCTTTTATGGAGTCAGCCCACATCCTGTTTGGTCTTGCTCTTTTCCCAATGTTCTCCCCAGCATTATTGTTTTTTCCAGAAAAAAACCCTTGCCTTCTCCTGATGTGCCCAAAGTAGGAGAGACATCAGAATAGCAAAGGAATTAATTAAGTAGTCATGACAGCACAACAATTTCTTTTGAATACGATGTTTGGAGGTGGTTCATCTATTTAGGCCACAGACATCAAACTCAACGTTTCTAAAAAGAAGCAGGAAAAAAAAAACACTTTTAAGTGGTAGGGGATTTTTTTTAATTTGAAGAGTTGTATTACAGAATGATTGGATGGGGGAAAGGTTTCTCAACCCAGGAGAGGCAGTGGAAAGATGGTTCTGTTCCCATTTTGGCGTTGGACAGAAGTCAACCTTCTGGCCCTGCTGTCACCTCCTGTCTGTTCGGGCTGCGTTCCGTGGGCCTCCTGTGGTTTGGATTCTGACTCACATCAGAGAATCCCTCTCTCGATTCTACTTAATCTCAAATCTTCATCTTTTTTTTCTTTCTTTTTTTTTACTTTTCATGGAGTCCCAGAACACAGAGGAAGCTCAAGTGTCATTTCTCACATTATCCCAAACATTTTCAGATGTGTCACCTACCCACATTGTAAGATTTCTAGTCATGGTCAATGTTTTGAAATCTAGCCATAAGAATATTCTTCCAAATATTTCATCTAACTTCATTTGAGCATAATAAAAGTCCATGGCTTTGTGCTTTATTCCTGTAGCAATAAAACAATTGTTTACTGTTAGCTGTTAGTGTTCTCCAGTGTAATTAATAAAGTGTACTAGGAGTTTTTTTTCCCCCAAAGCTTCTAGTTTTTATCCTTTGAATGTATTTTTTTAAATATTGTATTTATTTATTTTTAGAGAGAGGGGAAGGGAAGGAGGAAGAGTGGGAGAGAAACATCAATGTGTGGTTGCCTCTCATGTGTCCCCTACTGGGGACCTGGCCTGCAACCCAGGCATGCCGACTGGGAATCGAACCAGCGACCCTTTGCTTCACAGGCCCATGCTCAATCCACTGAGCTACACCAGCCAGGGCCTTCGAATGTATTTTTATTGCTAACTTTGGATATCTTTCCGTTTTGCTTCATTGTCAGTGAGTTCACCTTTGTCTCTCCCTTTGCCTATTCGTTATTCAAAACCCAGCTCAAGCATCCTTTCTTCTGTGAACTCAGTGACTCACCCCTTCAGAAACTTAAGTACTTTGAAATTCATTAAGTACATACTTTTACAGTGTTTGTGTGTGTGTGTGCATGTATGTACATAATTTTATGACCTCCTAGACAATAAATTTCTTAAGATCCCATGCTGTTTTTTAATGTGTTCAGGTACATCACCTGGCATACAGGAGATATTTCATACATGTGTGTTGATAGAAGAGTTGATGGAATGAGTGAATGACCATGCTGCTGGTTGTAGATAAATGCACTGTGTGTACTTAGAGGTCTTGAACAGTGTAGGGTCAGAGTGATATGTCCCCTTGCAAACCAGTCCTGTGCTCTGTCCCATGCTGCTTTAATATCCAAGACAAGGACTGCCATCTTACCTGGACATATGTTTCCCTATGTGGGGTCTTTTAGCTTCAGACAGCCAGGCACATTCACAATATGCACTTTGTTATCATGCCAACTCAGAGTGCAGACAGGAGATCCATGTGTGAAAATTTTGAGGGAGCACAGTCCACAAGGCTACCCTCACTTTGACACCAACTGTTAGTTCAGGAGTTTCCCCAAAATCACTCTCCCATTTGATAATTTGGTAGAACTCACAGAACTCACCAAATGCTATTATGTTCTATGGTTTATTATAGGGACAATATATGGATTAAAATCAAGCAAGAGAAGAGACACATGGGGCAGACTCCAGGGACCCAAATGTGGAGGTTGCAAGTGTCCTCTCCCCATGGAGTCATAGACAGTAACAATATGTGATCACATGTGCAGAATATTTCCCACCAAGAAAGCTCACCCAAGCCTTAGTGTCCA
>PVKM010040258.1:0-13499 GCA_004027735.1 Carollia perspicillata
ATTGATAATAATAATAATGTGTTGTTAGTGAGGATGAAGAGAAGTTGGAAGCAGTGTGCACTGAGAGAGAGGATGTGAAATAGCGCAGCCACTGTGGAAAACAATATGGAGGCTCCTCAAAGACCTACGCATGGAATCACCTTATGACCCAGCAATGCACGCTTGCAGGTATATATCCAAAAGAATTGGAAACAGAACTGTGAACAGATGTTAGCACCTCCACGTTCTTTGCAGGACTATTCACAATCGTCAAGAGGTGGATGCTACCTAAATGTCCATCGACAGCTGAATGGGTAAAGAAAATAATTATATATACATAGACTAGAAAATTATTTAGCCTTTAAAAAGAAGGAAGCTCTAACACATGATACAATATGGATGAACCTCGAGGATAATATGCTAAGTGGAGTAAGCCCGTAGGCTTCCTACTGTGAAAAGAGCACAGTAGGAAGGGAGGGAGGAAGGAGAAAAGAAAAGAAAACAGGGGAGGGGAGGGGAGGGGAGGAGAGGGGAGGGGAGGACCCTGTTCCCAGGAAGTCCAGGGTCTAGTGTAACTGTGAGATACAGAACACAATTATAAACAGCTGACGGTATAATTGCTGTGATACGGGTTGTGATAGAACCTTTCCCGAGCACCCCAGGAATAAAAAAAAGGGACAAACAGGTGCTGTGGAAATAAAACTCGTTTAAAAAACAGAACTCAAATAGAGTAATTGTTACATTAAGTGAATAAAGACTCTTCTTCACACACAAGGTATAAATTAGATGCCGGTGTGTCCGGGTTGTCCAGCGGTCCGGTCCCCCTTATGTCTGTCGTCCCAGCGTAACTATTCATAGCACCCCTTTCTCTCTCCGCCTTGCATGATGAATTACACGGCCACCGTAGCTATGAATAATGGCTATCCACATGATCAATTTGCACTCAAATGTATACGACATCTTATAATTTTTCAAAATACCCACCCAGCTGAAAGAACTACTGAGTAATGTAATTCATCACAAAAGTGCCTATTTAAATCCATCCTGCCTATTTGTTGTACTGAAAACCCCTGCAATCGGAATCAACAATCCAAAAACAACTGGAATGTTGTCAAGTACAGTACACAATCCCAGCGCAGAAATGCCCGGCTCTAAACACTGGCCCGTTTTCATCTCAGAATGGACCACACTTGGAACTCGATCCTGGGTGACTGAGCCCTCCTGCTTTTCAGCAATTTTTGCTGCATATGTCAGTGAACAAAACTGCAAACAATGGACACTGCCCCAGAAGCTGTATTTTGATTCCATTTGCGGCTGTTGGACAGATGGGATTTGAGGCATGTTTTCTTCGTTTGCCAATCTTAGCAGTCCAAAAACAACTACGATCATCTTCTTTTGTTTTCTGAGTCGCATGTAGGGTCGGTTTCTTGACCACTATTGATAGGTTGGCCATCTCTATCGGAGTTCTCAACCTTTCTCCTGCCCTAGCATCAAGGGCATGTCATGTTCGCATCAGATGAGAGCTATAGCTTCTTATGCATTAAATGTAACCCTGTCCCTTTTTCCTGCCACTTAAATGAGCACACAAGAAGGCAAGGAGTCAATGGGTATAAATTTGTCAGAGAGCTGATGATGAATTCACTCTAACTTATAGTCATTCACAAATTTTACTCATTCAATTGCTGCTTCTAACAAACCACTTTCTAGTCAATTCCTACATTGCATTTATAAAACTGTGTGCTGTTCCCCTTAACAGCTGGGAGAATGTGTTCCAAAGAGAACAAAGTGTGTTATAAAAGTGCCACCTGCTGATACTGTAGGGGAGGAAAAAAGTTTTCTCTACCCTTTTAGGTTCCTCTGGCTGGTCTAATAATTAAATTGACATAAGGCAGATGAACAGGAGGAAAACAAATTTAATTATGTATGTACTGGAGCCCCACAAAGACAATGAGGTTCCAGGATAAGCTGGGCAATTGAGGCTCATCTACCATCTTGAGCTGAGGAATGGGACGGGGCCTGGAGTTTCAAAGGGGAGAAGGGTGATTCCCAGCACAGAAGACGAACAGTGGTTTGACAATTAGATGTCGGCCGTGTCATACTGACAGGTGATTCAGATAAAAAGGTGATAGTTCGCTTCCCGGGCCAGGCTCCCCATCTAAATTCTCGTAGGTTATCAGGAAGAAGAGAAAGTCTTTCTCGAGTCTGCTGGGTCTTGATTGCCTCCAGCTCAAAACAGTCCATGTGCCAAAGTGGTAGATTTTAGGGAGACTCAGTTTGTATGCCTTCAATACTCAACGTACAATACAATGCGTCTTAGATGGAAGGTCACCGACAGAGGGGCACTTACTCCCTCCTTGTAAGTCACTCGGCCGTTGAAGGGAACTTCAGACTCCTTTTTGCAGGAGCACCTACTCCTAAAGATGCTCTTTAGGGGTGTTAGTATGAACCTGGCGATTGGCATTGCCTATGGAATAGAGATGAAGGTTCCTTCTAGAATTAAAAATATTATACAAGACTTGTAAAATCTAGCAAGCGATCCAAATTTAACTCATAGATCTACATACTATGATATATGTTTAGGAAGATATAGAAGATATATTAGTAACCAAGACATATTGCCTCTCTGAAAGAGAATATAATAGCACTTACTAAGAAAAAATTACAGAAGCAACACCAATAATAACAATGCCTAGAAACCCTTTCCATATATTAATTCATATTATCCTAAAGATAAAGTATCCTTAAAAATTAATGGGTATTATTATTGTCCTATGTGAGCAGATGGGGAAACTGAGGCACTAATAAATTAACTCACCCAAGGTCCCAAATAGCTAGAAATGAGCAGATATGGAAAAATATTGAAAGAGTTATTCATAATAACCAAGATATGGAAACAGTCTAAGTCTCCATTAACAGATAAATGAAGAAGATGTGCTGTATATATATGTATATACATGTGAATATTATTCAGCCATGAAAAAGAAACTGTCGTTTGTGACAACGTGGATGGACATTGGGGGCATTATGCTAAGTAAAATAAGTCAGGCAGAGAAAGACAAAGAACGTATGATATGACATTTGTGAATTCTAAAAAAGTTGAATTCCTAAAAACAGAGTTAAATGGTGGTCACTAAAGGCCGGGGGGTGTGGGGAAACCGGGGATATACAGGTCAAAGGGTGCAAACTTCCAGTTAGAAGACGATTATGTTCTGCAGATCTGATGGATAACATGGTGATTATAGTTAGTGAAATATATATTACTACATATATAGTCTATATACAATACTATACACTTGAATGTTGCTAAGAGAGTAGATCTTAAATGTTCTCGCCACCAAAAAAAAAAGGTGTTAGTTACATAACCTGGAGGAGATGTTAGCTAAGGCGCTGGTGCTGATCACTTTGCAACATGTTAGTGTGTCAAATCAACATGATGTACGCTTAAATTTACACAATGCCATACGTCAATCAAATCTCAGTAGCGCTGGAAGGAAGAGAGAAAGAAACTATGGAATTATCAGAGCTGGAAACGCAGCGTGGGTATTCAAAAAGTGCACGGCTCTGAACGAGTGGAGGCCAAGTCCTCCCTGCTAGGCAGTGGCGTAAAGGAAGGAGAGGGGCTACCTTTCGGGAGTAATGACCTAGAACGGGCCCCAGTGCCAGCGCAGACCATGAAAAACTGTCACCGACCCTCTCATTCCCACAGATGCTTTTCCTCTGCCGAGACTTTAAACATTGGGCTTCCTGTGCATCCCCTGGGGTACGGGGAGAATGCATAGCTCTGCGAGGATAGACAGAAAGCTACATGTATATGCACATTAATACATACGGGCTAGAATAATTGATCAAATGGAGACCTAGGGGTCTCCCCACAACTCCCTGTACTCCGGACAAACAAACAAGGCAAAATATTGACTAACAAAGCTCTGCTTCCGTCGTCAGAGCTCAATGACATCAAGACAAACCACGGTGGCGGGTGCTGTTCGTGAGATCATCTAACCTCTTGACTGAATTACAGCTCTATGATCACACTCTCCTATTTCTTACCCTGCATACAGCACTCCATTATCTAGAGTGCTGTGAGAAAACACCTTCCTGGCTGCTGAGTGGCCCTAATCACAGTTCTTTTCTAACCCAGCCCTGCTCAGGGGCTGTGGGGGTGGGGAGGGAGCAGAGAGAGAGGAGGGTTTTCAGTGACGAGTCGAAGAAGGCGGTTGACATTTCCACCAAGCTCTCAGTCGATGTTACTTTGCCCCAAGCCTTCGTTAACCCTCTATGAAACACGGCAATTTCCTACGCCACGGTCATTAAGGTAAATACCGCTTCTCCCCACAAGGCTCCTTTGAGCTTCTGTGTTCCTCTCGCATGTTTCACTCGTGATATTTCATGCCAAACATTTCGGAGACGGCGCTCAGAAGTCGCCGAGCAGCTGGACTGTGAAAAGCGGTGTTCCCATCCATCAGAGGAAGGAGCAGGCTGCGAGGACGTTTTGTTTTGTATTTGCTTTCCATTCATTATGGGTTTCTTGCAGAGCCGGCCTTTTGCACACATATTGAAGACCGAGCTGACTAATGACTCTCCATGAACACCAACTCCTGCTGGTGATTATGCATCTTTGGGGGAAAAATATAATAAACACTATTAAAAGATTTTGCTTTACAGCGACGGCAATCAGGCCAGATGTGATATTGTGTTATTAGACAAGGCAATCTTGAAAAGGTTTCAAGGTAACGTTTAAAAGGTAATCCCTATATTAGGTTGCCTAGCACGATGCCCTGTTAAGTGCTTAAAACACATCAGGAGTCTGAGTTCAGATGAAGAATCTGCGACCAGAGGGCGACAGTAATTACCCTGCCCCCAAACTCGAATTGCATCTGCCCTGCCTTTTGCCTACAAAGTTGCCAGGCCACTCTCCAGTTTTCCAGCCCGAGCACATCACTTCCTCTTTCCTGCTGCCCCACCTGCATTAATGAACGTATGCTCTTATTAACTGGGTAAGACAAGAATACTTCAGCCACGTTGTTACACCCATTGCCTCATAGAGATCATAAAGGACAAGGATAAAATTTAATTTGCAGTAATTCTTCAGAGCCGGAGTAATAGTTACAGGAGTTCTTTGTCAGAGCATCTCAGCTTTTCATTAAGTGCTCAGCCGCTCGGTTCTTTTCAACTCTGGCAGAATCAGCCAGGGAGCACTTTGGGAGCTCCATAAAAGGCGGGCTCCTAATCTCCCAGCCGTTGGAAAGACTCGTTAGCATCTGTTGAAATTTTTTCTCCTTCTAATCTGCCTGAAACTAAGAGGGAGAGAATTCCGAGATGTTTCTTAATTAAGCAATAAGAAAGGATGAGGGTGGTCGGTGCTGAGTTAATCACAATTGTAAAGCATGAAAAAAGTAAATGAGGTAAGTACCCTAAATCCTAAGGCATCTAATTTCCCTCTGAATGTAACTTATTGCTATTACTACGAAGTCTTCTCACATTGAAACAGGAAGATCCAAAAGTGGAAAAGCCCAAATGCAAGGGAAGGTTAAGGCTGTGAGAGATGGAGGGGGGAAACCGGGATGCAGTAACCCCCCCAGCCAATCCTGACCTTTGGCCTGGAGAGGGGAGGAAGGAGGCTGCAGGACACAGAGGGAGCTCTTACTTTGGTGGCTTTAGCTTCATCACGTAACCCCAAGCTTTTGGGAGTGGCCTGCAGAACCGCCTCCCTCACAAAGCAGGAAATGCAATCCTAAGAAATGCGAGATGAGATGTAGGGCAAGCCTGTTAGACGCAGCTATGGCTAAGGAGCATGAACAGCTTCACAGAAAGGAATTCCCGGTGCAATTCCAAGATATCCGTTCAGCGTGCAGTTAGTAAAGAAAATTGAGCCTAGAGCACTAGTCCCATTCCTCACAACTGGTTTGCAAACCCCTCTTTAAAATCATCAGAAAAGTGAGCATCTGAACCTTTAAGCCCACTTTCTAGTCACTAGTTTCAAAGTAGGACTCCGAATCCCTGCAAACTCCTTACTGGTATTAAAAAGTGATTAAAGATGATGTAAGTGATACCAACTTAACACTTCAGGAAGTGGACAGTATCTGTTGAGAGACCAGCAAAACGGAGCAACAGGCAGGAAGCTTTTATAGAGCAAAGAAGAAGGAACAAGGAAGAGGAAAAGAGAAAACACCGCATTGTCTGGGGCCACACGGTCAACCTTGTTTGAGGGGAGAAGACCCCGAGTTGGCTTGGCTTTGGGGGACAGGCTGACTGGACAGCCTGCATTTCTAGCCAAGCAAAGCCTTTACAGGGTCACAGAAGTGTTGTTTTTTGTGTGACTACAGGGAAACTTCATTTCTTTAACACGACCTTTTTCCTTTTGATTCAAACTGGCCCCATTCAACACCCTGACTCCCTTACCTCCTTCTCCCTGGCACGACCACTCCTGCAATCACTGAGCCCTTGGACAACGAGGTTCAGACCCCAACAGATAATCTTAGGAGCGAAGCCTCGTGTCCGGTGACCAGGGAGACAGAGTTTAGGTCAAACTAGAGAAGGCATCTGGGCTTCAGTGGTGTTTCAGCTCCAGGCCCCGCAAACTGGGGAAAGCAGACAAAGTGACGCCATGGCTGATATCAGGACTGGGTGCCCCGATCAATTACCCCTTACCGTAGCACCAACCCATCTGGAGTGACCATGACCCTGACCACAACCTTAACTCCCTTAGCCACCGTGATTAATGATTTTCCCCCTATATAATCCATTTCCTGGAAGCCATCGGGGAGCCAGGTCTTTGAGCATTAGCTCACCTGTGACTCTGGGCGCGGCGCCATCTCCTTAATAAATCCTCACTTTCTTGGCTGCGAACTCCCATTCCTGTCTTATTGGACTTTGATGTGGGCAGGCAAACAAACGCCTTTAGTCCCATAACATGTTGCTGACATGGCACCCAAGCAGGAGCAGCTCCATCTTGGGCTTAGAAAGTTATTACAACACCAGCAAATCTGGCGTTTGCCAGGGAAGCGTTGCAACTCAAACTCCTCAGCTCTCCAGGCCATGGACCCAGGAGGTCTTTCCACTACGATTATGCAACTCAGAGATCAGCCATAGGGATTCACTCCGGAGCAGTCTTTCACCCCGTGGGATACCTTTCTCACTGCTATGAAAGATGGATGTACTCAGGCCTTCCTTACATTAATTCCATGCAATGACTTGTTAAAATAGCTAGAATAACAACAAAAGCCTTTATCTGCTCCGCCATTCTCGTTGTGATTCTCCTCCTCCTAAGCATTTGAGCAGAGTAAGTGCCCTGTGCCACCACACACTTCGCGTGGCTTGTCTTTTCCCTTTTCCCACTGACATTTTATTCCACAAAGAGAGGAAAAGCTGCTGGTTTAAAAATCTGCATTACGTACTCGATGAAGCGTCTAACTGGCGTTTTTGTTCTTGGCCTTCAGTACCGTCAGTCCTCATGATCTGTGCCTTTGCCAATTTGCCTACTAGTTAAAAATCATTTGTATCCCCGAATCAATACTCAGGCACTTCCACGGCCACTCCGAGGCAGGCACGTGCACAGAGCAGGGGAGAACACGAGTCACCTGAGGCACACACCCAGTGGAGGTCACGGGAGTTGACGCCTTGCTTGCTCGTTTCAGCTCTCCTGGTGTAAACTTGCGTCCATTCCGCAGTCCATTTAACGCCATGTTTTTCACATATTGGTGCTTTTGGGTGATGATTTCACCGTTTAAAATGGCCCCAGAGCGTATGCTGAAGCACTGTGTAGTTTTCCTAAACTCAAGGAGTTTGCAAGGTGCCTTGCAAGGAAAATAAATGCATTGCATAAGCTTTGTTCAGGCATGTTGTAGTGTCCTTGGCTGTGAGTTTCATGTTCATGAATCAACAATATCTATTCAATAAGATGGCTTTAAACAGAAACACACATAACACAAAGTTTTATATCGATTGGTTGATGAAAATGTTGTGGCAGGGGCTTGCAAGAACCTAACCCTGTGTTTCCCCTAGAGGCAATGACTTAGTAGTATTTGCTAATTCACTGTTTGCTGTGACTTTATACAACATAAAGCGATTTATACAAAATCGCTGACTTCACGTTCCCTGCTAGTCAGCTGGCTCTAACCAAAGCTGATAACATTTGCAATGGTTGTGAGGTGAGATCATGTCCATATTAAACAAAGTGTATTTAGCATCTTCTCTTTAGCATATTAGATTATAGATTTTTAAAAAGTCTTCTGAGATCCACCACAACCGAACCTCTCCAAGGTCATGTTTCCCAACCTCCCCCTGCATTTGTGAGGTTCTGGGATCCATGGATGGGCCTACTTGAGCCCAGAGGAGTCCCCACCTCAAGGTTCTGACCATCTACGGCTCTGCCCACAGCCCTGGGGGCTGGGAAAATCAATGTTTTGGCTATAAGTTAGATGTAACGTCCTTCCAATAACTCTGCTTTAAGAAATAAGAGACATTGAAATAAACTATTGCAAGGAATATCTGCGGGCCTTCTTCTAGATTTTGCTGGCCCGGTACCTCCACTGATGCCTTGTTTGCCTTCGTAGAATAGAGTGAACGCCCCTCCTCCCTCCATCAGTACCCCAGGCAGGCACAGCTACACAAGGAACCAGCCCACAGCAAAATGAACATGCGGCCTACAGCGTTACGGGCCTGCAGCCTGTCCAGGTGCACAGGTCTGGTGGTCGGAGCGGCCGTGTGCTTGCTTTAATGCCGTGTTGAGGTCTCCACAATCGAGTATGTATGTTTTCGTGGAGGCTCAACTGCTAATTATAAAAGCCAGTGTATTCCTAGGTTTCAATTAGCTACTAAGAAACTCAGAGCTAGATTTGGTGTCCCACTCTGTAATTTAATTATGCCAGTAACAAGATATTATCGATTCCTCAGTTGCTTTTGCTTCATTTTTATCCTGTTGATATTTTAAATTATCCCCTGCTTTACATTTTATTCACTTTCCTCAGCCAAGTTTCTGAAGATAAGCAAGGCGAAAATCCCATGGAAATGAAATGATCCTCCGGGATTTTTTATAATCAAAAAACACGAATGTCATTAATGTCATTAGCTGAGATTCAGTGAATGATTACTGAACACCTGTGTGTCAGCATCATTTTTAATGTCTTCACACATGTCACATAATTCAACCCACTGACAGGGTAAAAGGTACTATCATCACTTTACAAAAGAAACTTCAGGTTCAGAGAACATATACAAGATCTGTCCAGAAGGTATCCAGCCAATACAAAAAATAGAGACATTTATTGACAAAGATACAAGAAACATTGTACGTAAGACAATGATGTCTCCGTCCCCTTCAAAGTAGGCACCTTGGGACCTCACACAGTTCTCCCAGTCGCCATTAGCTGCCCTGTCATATTTTGCTGAATCTCATCGACAGTCTGAAATTTCTTCCCTTTCAAAGGTGATTTTAGTTTTGAGAAAAGCCAGAAGTCACAGGACATCAAATCTGGGCTGTAGCAGGGCTGAGTCACCTGGGTGACTTAATGTCTCACAAAAAATCTCTGCAGGAGATGTGATGCATGAGTGGGTGCATTGTTGTGATGAAGCTGCCAATCACCAGTTGCCCACAGCTGCGGCCTTCTGAATCATCCAGATAGTATCCACAGAGGAATGTTCCAGCTTAGCGCAAAATTTGATTCAGATTCATTGGCTCTATTCGCTCATTTTGAATGCGATGGCCACACAGCACACATGTTCACTCAACAGCATCTACCACCCCCACTGACGAGTACAGTGAAGTCATCATTGTTCACATATGTGCATCCCAGTCCGCTCTCCTTCGCTGCCAGGTTACATCGATGCCACGCATACTATTCTCGTTACATTAACCACGGTTGGACTTTTTCTGGCCAAACCTGGTATGATATGTCCAAGGTCTAGAACTAGCAAATGTTAGAAAAGAAACTTAGACGCAGTTTTCTGCTTCTTAGTGCAACGTTCCTTCTGTTATAACATGCGGTTTCTCCTCCTCACCTTAGTGGATGGAGTCTTGATGATCATTTAATCCTAAAGCCCCCAACTTTGCAGATGGACAAAAGGGACCTTGGAGAGGTCAGATTGGTTACCCCAGACCATCCCGCCCACAGGTAGAACACTGAGGATTGCATGTCCCCAGTCCCCTGACTCCGTTCCCACAACCACGGCTCTCCCTGGGCCCTTTTCCTTTAATCCTTCCCATCCTCCTTACCTCTAGGGTCAGATTTGATCACCTCGACCGGCTTGATGGTCGCATCCTGCAGCTGACTTCCCAAATCAGTAATTCCTGCTCTGAACTTGCTCCTGAGTGCCAATGTGAGTCTTTAATTTTCCAAAGGTTGCTCATTCAAATAGTAAAAACCATTGTTTACCCATTGGATTATTCAACCAATATTGACTAAGTGGCTTCTGTGTGTCGGTGTGGGGAATGTAGTTCTTTTTGCTTAGGTTTCACAGTTTAAATACATAGACCTTATTTTGATATGTTCCATGGCCCACTGAAAAGGAATATAGGAGCCTGGGACTGCAGATTAAAATGAGCCTCGGCCAAATCCCATTTACCTGACAGCAGCCAGTGCTAATTCTGATGCTAGTGAATATTCAAAGACCGAAGACAATGACACTGAGAGTCCAACAACAAACATATATTCCCAGAAAGTAAAAAAAAAAAAAAATCCTAAACATTATAACTATACCTCACCATTGCCACCACGTTATCTCTGAATTTTTTCAGGATTTTTGTTGTCCTGTTCTTTTCCTTTGCTATGCAGCCCACAGTTAACTAGTTTATATTCCACAGAGGTTAAATGCCCCCCTGCTTATTATCTATCTTTGTCTCAAATATATTAAATTTATGAAACTTATCACTAGGATTGCTCTTTCCCTTTTCGCTTCATTTCTCAGTCTCTTTTCTAAACTATGAGGGAGTAAACATAAAATGAAATACTCAAGTCAGGACCCAGATGCCGTGGAGGAGCAAGACCTAAGCGCGCTGTTGAAACTGGGCAGCAGGTGGCGGCCGGGGTGGGGGGCGTCCTGTGCGGCGTAGCTCACAGTCTCCCCGGGTTTGACGGTCTGTGCAAGCCCTGTGCGCAATCTGTAAGGCAATCTAAGGGCATCAGTGCATTATTTTTGGAAGAGTATGTTCTACCACAGTCACACATGTGAAAGGCAACAGATAAATTATGCAAAGTCAAAAAAAAGAGAGACCTCTGGGAGGCTCAAACTGTGAATTGAAAACTAAGTTTCTAGGCACGCATTGAGGAAGGGCACGTGCGGCTAAGCGGGGGAGAGTCTCTTCGTTCCTCTTGCTTGCTTGTGCGGTGTGGCAGTAAGTAGCTCAAGCTCCAGACGGGAAGAGGTGGAGAGTTAGCCAACCCTTTCCCTCCCCGCAATCCAATCCCCTGCGGTTCCTCTCTCACCAAAGCAAGGGATGAAAAGTAAGGGAAGGGTGGGACTGAAGGTAAGTCTGCAGTAAACCCAACCCGAGCCCACCATCAAAGTTCTCCACGTCTTAGAAAGAACTGGAAACGCGGAACGTTTTCTCTGGCTTCGGGAGCCCAGAAAAAATGAAACTGGTAATGAAGCAGAAGCACCCTGTCAATTGCTTGAAGTTCATTCACATCTAACATTTCACACACCATTTGCATTCCTGGTCTCTCTCCACCAAATGAAAAGGCAGGGCCGCTCTTTGGGGCTTCACAGGATGGTTGTGTCTCCTGGAAGTGCCTCTCTCTGTCAGTCCCCCTCTTGCCTTTATTTCCTCCCTCAGTGGTGAGCCCTCTTCGTGACGACTGAAGCCATCTGTGGCTCGGTGACTCTGCCGTCCCACCTGAGCACCGAGAAATCTCTCAGGTTCTCCATCACAAAGACAAGAGCAACGATCCCACAGCAGAGCCCCGCTTCGTTTTTTCAGATCTCCTTGCGTCCTCTGCAGAGCCTGCTCTTGAGTTTTCGAGCTGCACTGGCTTGTCTTAATCAATGGGAGTTAACCCGCAGCACTGGTTTCACGCACCGGGAGCTCGAGTGAGATTTGACGGATAACATTATCGTTTACTGAACAACTTCTCTTTCCAAGCTGTTACAGTCTGAATTGTATCCTCCAATACAAACTTTGTTGCCCTCTCAAAATTCCTATGTGAAACCCCAATCCCTAGTATCTCAGAATGTAACAACATTTAGAGATAGACCTTTGAGTGGGGTGATGACGTTAAAATGAGGCTGTTTGTGTAGGCCCTGAATTCAGACACACAAGAAGACACCACAGGGCACAAATGCACAACGGAAAGAGGTAGCAAGAGGATGGTCATCTGCAAGTCAGGGAGAGAGGCCTCAAAGCAAACCAACCAGCCGCATCCTGAGTCTGATCTTCCAGCCCCCAGAGCTGTGAGAAAATACGTTTCTGTTGTTTAGACCACCCAGGCTACCACACAGGCCGTGTTCTGAAGAAGTTACATTTATAACTCAGTTTATTCTTACAACAGCCTGTGTAATTATGGAGCAAGAAGAACATTCTTAATATGTTTGGTGCAGACAAGGAAACCAAAGTCCGTATCGGTTAAAACAAAAAGGAAGTTAAAAAGAAAAATCAGGTGACAAGTGATTGAGCTGGAGTTGAAAGCCCTGCGTGCTGCCTCCACAGGCCGCGTCAGACCCACTACGCTCCTCTCCCTCCACACCCAGGGGAGCCCTTACTCCGGCACCCATGTTTCTCTTGCAATCTTTAATGAATAGAGAAAAACTTTTTTTACTCAGTTGAAGGCATGGGTTATGGAGTCTGGAAATTAATAAACAAACCAGCTCCTCTGCTTCCTGTTTTTAAATTCCCTGATGACGAGTTTATCAGCTAGGAATCTTAATATTGTAAGATAAATCCCAACTCAAACCGACCTGATTTTTTGTAAACGGTGGGGTACCCCTGTTTGTTTCAAACTCTTTCTCAGGAGGCAAAATGGCTGCCATGACTCCAGACCTCTTGTCTTTACACCACAGCCTTCAGGGATGAGAACATGTCTTTTGGCATTTTTTTCCCTAGAGTCCTCAGTAAACATCCTTTTCCAGTGTTTTGGCCTTCGGTTTTCCATTCATGGCTAGAATCCTGAAGCCAGGGGTATAAAAGACAGTATTTGGTTTAAGACAATTAGGTCCTCACCCAAAGCACAGATCTGAGAGTCGCAAGATGGAAGTGGGGGAGACTTCCCCAAGCCTCATTAGAGGTGGCCAGGGGCTTGGAATAGGATGAGGAATTATGATTTAATGAGCATAGAGTTTCTGTTTGGAATGATGAAAAAGTTCTGGAAATAAATGTCGGCAATGGTGTTCAACATTGAGAACGAAATTAATGCCACTGAACTATACATTTAAAATGACAAATTTTATGTTATATACTGCCACGAAAATAAATTTAAAAAGTAAAATTAAAAAAGAACCCTTCTGAACACATTTCACTTCCATGTCAACTGAGGCCAGTGTTTGATCCTCAAAGTGTCCCTTTGCCACTGAAAAGTCCCCTTGGGAGCCCT
>PVKM010040259.1:0-13504 GCA_004027735.1 Carollia perspicillata
GCCCTACCTTCTGGTGCTGTCTCTGACCCCGCCCCTCTCTCCCTCATCCTTCTAACACTGAGCATGTCTCCCCACTCACTCCTCACTCCTCACCCTTTTCTTATACAACCAGATGTGGCTGGAGCTGTCAATCAAAGTGTAACATCCAGGTACAGCTTTTTAAGGTGGAAAGAAAATTTCCATGTGAGAGGAAGCAAGTGGATCAACTGACTACCTATCTCCCACTCCATTGTCCCCTTGCTTTGAGTCCTCTGCCATCCACAGGCTGCCCATGCTGGTCCTCCATCTGGGGCTCAGGTCAACCACTGCAGAAATACACTGTTCTCTGACGCCCTACTTATGCCCATAAGTCTGGTGTTTCAGTGAGAGGCCAGAGGCACCCAGAAGGCCTGTTAAAGCACAGAGGGCTGGTCCCGACCCCAGATGCACAGACTGCATAGGCCTGGTGGGACCCGATAACTGGCATTTCTAACCAGTCCCCAGGTGATGCCCGTGCTGCTGGTCTGCAGCCACACATCAGGAGACACTACCATGTGCAAAGGCAGGCAAAAAGGGAAGCGTGGAAAGATCAGGAATAACAAACGGTCCCGCCCCACCCAGTGACAGTTCTCCTGTGGAGAAGTGTCCTGTTCAAGCTTTCCATGTTATCCATATACAGCCTCTCTGAGAGAACCAGGTTATGCCCATCGGTTCTCCACCCTAGCTTCAGAGGAAAGTCACTGGGAGAGATTATCAAGAAACGTTCATATTTCCAGGCAGTGGCCTGGAGAGTCTGACAAGATCAATTGAGTCTGCTCTTTTAATGCTGCCCCCTCCCCACCCCATGCCCAGGATGGATTACCACTGCCAGCCCAGAAAGGGTAGTCCAGAAGCGGAAGCCCCACTTTGCAGGCACCCCGCAACCACCCTCTCATTCCTAAGTCCTGGGTGCCCTTTCATGGTCTTCTCCTCTCACCACAACCATAAGACCCACGTTTCTCCAGCTGAGCTGCATGCCACCTTCATTCTGCACCGAGAAAGCATCTTCCCTAAACTGTGACTTCAAAAGGAGACCCTGCCCCCTGCTCAGGGCTTAGCAGAACATGTAACCACACATTATGTCAAAATTCCAGCCCACGGATCCCCGAAGTAGAACTTAGGAAAAGGGTATCGTGCCCACACCAAAAAGACAGTTCATGAGCCAGGAGCACTCAAAACAGCAAAAGGAGGCTCAGGTACATATTGTTATGAAGCAGCTTATGGGGTGAGGACGCAGTGACTGCTCACTGTCCACAGTGATGGTCGGATCGGAATATTCTTAAAGGACAGGGGATTGGGTACTGGTTCCCTCCTGTCACTCTGGGGGGACAGTGCCAGTTCTGCATTTGATTTCCAGAGGCACAAGCAAGATGTGAGCCAGGTCAAGTTAGTCTTACCAAATAAGCCACATTAAGCTTTGTTTGTAGGACTAAATTGGGTTTGTCTGCTCAGGGAGTGTCCCAGGCTAGTCTCTATTTGTTTCTGATTCTGACAATTACGATGCCGCAGGCATCAGCAGACCCGTAAGCAGGAGCATTGCTAAGGGACTTGCAGACCAGGAGCTGAAGGATGCCGGCCTTTGCTCTCCCCTCCTCTCTCCTCCTCTCTCCCGAGGTGAGTTTCCTCTCGGTGTTTCTCCCTCATTTGAATTATTTTTCGGTCCTTGTCACACCCTCCAGTGGACGAGGGAGCACCAGGTTATGTTCTCCTCTCAGAGCCCCTCCCTTTGGCAACATTGGCACCACATCTCTGTTCTTGCTTCATGAGCCCCTCCTGTACGGCAGTGCTTTGCCAGGGACAGCGTCAATTACTGCACCTTAAACTTACACTGTTTATGTTGGTTGCTGGTTCAGATAAGCAGCATGGACTTCCTTCCATGATCCCTTTTTAACTTTTTGCAATCACAGTTCACATTCAATATTATTTTGTGTTAGTTTCAGGTGTACAGCACCGCGGTCCGACAACCATACACTTCACAAAATACTCACCCCGATATTTCCAGTACCCACCTGGCAGCATCCGTAGCTGCTATTATATTGTGGACTACATTTGCCACGCTGGGCTTTACATCCCCATGACTGTTCTGCCACTACAAACTTGTACTTGTCAATCCCTCACCTCTCTCATCCAGCGACCCGACTCCCCACCCCTCTGACAGTCAGTCTATTCTCTGTATCTATGAGACTGTTTCTGTGTGGCTTGATTTTTAAAAAGTGGAAGGAAGGAAAAAAACTGAGCCATATGTGTCCGGAAGGTACTGCCCTGGTCCATAAACACACCTACCAATTTGCGTGCCCTACCTCGAAGCAGACAGGTGAATGATTAAAGCAGGGAGCCCATTTCAGGGGACAGGCATCAGCTTCACTAGTTTGCTTGTTTGGGGTGGTGTATCTCCTCTACAAAAAGTACAAAGCTTTATTTTAAAAGACGGGATGGATAAAACACCAACCTCTTATTAACACTTTGCTTTTAATAAACAAATCCTTCAAGATAGAAATATCCTGGTTGCTATTACATTAATAAATTAATTTTAGAGTTTTCTTTGATGGGAATAACGTGTTGCCAAAATATTGTTAAAATTAGATGAAAAATCAGGATGAAAAGAAAGAAAGCCTAAGTGGATATATTATATTTCCTGCTAACATTTGTTGAGAAAGGCAGTACAGGAATATTTCATGATCTTTTAAATATTGGGCATTATAACAACAGCTGTATAACAATGCAGATTATTTTAAAACATATAAAGGCAAGAAAAGTTTCAAAATCTCACCTGGAAAGATGACTAAGAGAAAGTATAAATATATTTTTAAAAGTTTAAACTCTTTAAACAAATATGGCTCCATATTTAAATTTTTTTGTGCTTCTGCTTTTTAAAATGTCTTTTATTTCTGTAGCCCAGCCATGCTGAATGAGACTTTGAGATCAAATACCTATAGGTATTCGTGAAACATGCACTGGGGCGAAATAGATTTTAAACTTTCCATTCTTTCTTTGACTTGCTCTTGGTATCTAATAATGCAAATTTAAAGAAACAGTATAACTTTAAAGGCGACAGGAGCCAAATCAACTATAATGCCCTATTTAGAACCAGTACAATAGACATCATTGTTTAATTGAGTTGAAGATAGTAGACGCCTGAGTGTTATTTCACAGACGTCAGAAGTCGTGAATCCAGCAGGCAGTGCGAAAGCGTTTCCGTAATGGCTTCCTGTTATGAAGTCGCATCATGTGAGGACTACCTCTGTGGCACCTGCTTAACAGTCGACGGCACGGTGTTCGCCAGAACTCCCAGAGGGGTGACAGGGCGGAAGCCAGGCTGCAGTGAAACAGAAACTGACTGGAGTAGAAGAGGAGGAAAAGGGAGAACCTAGGAGAGACCCCCTAAAACTTTAAGATATTTGTGGAATTTAAAAACAGAGAAATAAAATAAAAGTGATATTGGGTAGAGGAGCGACTTTATCATTAGAGACATGAGCCCTCTAATTTTTTTTCCAGGGGCACTTCTGTCATTGCCTTTTTTTTGACATTTTGTTTACTTTTTAATTGTACTTTTCGCACTACCATTTAGCCCCCCTATACCATCTCAACTCCCACCCACCCCCTTCACAATCACCACATTGGAGACATGAACCTTTTTAACACTGATGAGCACAGGCGTAGGGTTGGAAAGTACGGGGCAGAAAAGAGACAGTGGCCCACGTGTTCTGAACACAGAACACTGGGCTGTGACAGGGCAACGTCACCTTCCCGTCACACTGGGTTGGGTGGAGGACCACAAGGGTGAGAACGCAGGAATCTTCCTCTGCCAAAAGGAAGACGCACACTTTTCTGGGCGTGTGGATCCCAGAAGGAGGGTAACACTGGGGGGTCGGAGGGCGAGGAAGTTGCTGGGGGGCTGTGTCTCGGTGTCTGCGCAGCTCGGCCAGAGGAGGGGGACTGTGTGCTCTGTGGGTTGGTTAGGATTTTAATCAGGTGGATTTTAAATCACCACAACCGAACATCAGTATTTTTCACATACAAAGTCACATATTTTTTCACACGTATAAATCACATGGAAGGACATTAAAGATGCAATGTCCATTTTTCTGGATTGGAGTAATTTTATACATCTGAGCAGAAAATGTGGTCCTAGAGAGAGGCCTTTTCTCTCTAAAATTCCCCACAGCTGGGTGTCAAAGCTAGGAAACCCTTCATTCCATCCTTCAGTGTTTCATAAAACTAAAAACTTCAGTGTTGACCAAATGGCTGGAAAGGCTGTGGAGGGTTTTCTCCCAGAAGAGGAACGATTTTCTCCTTCTGCTGAGTTTTCCAGCAGGCTGCCTTTTCATGGGCTGTACCGAGGTGAGAAAGTGGCTTTTAAGGAAGACCCTGCTGGCGGACTCTGAAGCTCCAGCCTGCCCTCTGCCGGGCAGGACACCGGGATGCCGGAGCCTGCTAAGCCTTTAAAACGGTGCAACATTTAAGGTGGTACAGCCACGGAAATTCGTCCTTTCGCCTTGCTTAAAAACTTCTGGAAGTTAATAATAGGTCCATTTCATTGACTTAATTTGATCTGAAATTTTCAAATATCAACCATGTCCAGAGTCTCTTAGTATTTGAGAGAATGAGTTTCTGATAAATGATGACATTTTCTTGGGTCTTATCTTTTTTAGACCATACAGAGGCTGAGTATATGGAACATAGTTTGGTTACTAAAAATGAACAAATTGTTTGTGTGCGTGTGTGTGTGTGTGTGTATGTTTGTGTGATAGATCTAGAATCAACAAATGTATCCTATCGTCAATATTTTATGGTGAAATTTATTACTATAATGACCATACAGGCCTACAAATCTAAGGAGTAAGTGTTGTGTTATACGCCAGCATTAGTTTTCTGTGTGTTTGTTTTTCTTTCATTTTCCCTCTAAAATCAGAAGTTTCATAGGAATGAATTTTGATAATTACAGGCCTTGCTGGAAAGGTCTGTAAGTAAACATAAGGCAAGACAATCTCTGAGGGACCCAGACACTTTGATGAACAATTCTATGGTATATAAGTATGCAGAATGGTTAACTCCATTTTTATAGGCTATTCATTATTACAGGACTTGTCAGGATACTAGTTAAGGCAAATCTCCCTAACTGACTCCCCTACCAGTAAAATAGATGATAAGTGGATTCATCATTAATAGCAAATATCACAAGGAAAAGATTCAATGAATGGCAGTGTTGTGGGACAGTGACACATGGTGACGAGCCATCATGTCTGTTGCAAGAGGTCATGCAGGTGGATTCTGCGGAGGTTGCATGAACCGGGGCTGAACGGAGGAAGTGTTGTGTTCCTTGTGCCATGGGCTCTGGTCCCCGCTCTGTGTCTTCTGGGAGTAACTGTTTAAATCTATGTGAAGGTGTCATGTGAGCTTCCTGCTGTCACTGGCAAAATGTGTGAATGAAGGGTCTAAAATCTTAGCGCTGACAAAGGGATTTCCTTTGAAAATCACCAGGAATCAGCATTTTGGATGGTTACCTTAATTTTCTATATACCACAGATGGCTTTTTGGTGAAATTTAGGCATATTGTATTATTAAAGCCTCGTTAACATGCAATGTCAAGCCATCGGTAGAAAACCCAAGATCACCATGACAATTTTGTACACATAAACACACACTGACATTCATGCTAAATGAACATGTGATTTATTTGAAAAGTTCATTTCATTTCAACTGCTAGAGAATGCTTCAATTATTCTGATTTTACTTGACTCCTCAATAAGGTAGTGATATACACTTCAATAGTTCAGACACCTTAAAATTAAAAGCCAGTGTTAAATTTGTTGTTGAGAGTATCAGTCTGCTTAGTCATAATACAAATTCTTGGTTAGAGATTTGTCTTATGCTCATTTTAATCTGATGCCATTTTTGTATACTTGGAGAATCAAAGAATCACTTTTATTGAAGTTTGGTTTCTCATGTGACACATGTTAACAAGCTGATTTTTCTTTACATTCATGAAAGCCGAAATAGATGAATTGGGAAATCTATCTCCCCTCTCTTCCAATTAAAAAAATACAGAAAATTATCATTATTGACAGAACTTTAACATAACTTTCCATTACCTATATATGTGAAAAATTAGAACAATTGGAGGAAGACAACAGAGAAATTCAATTGTTGAAAGTAATGAGAATTTATATTACCTAATTAAATATATCAGAGTGTAATTTGTATTCAGGCAGCATTCCTTGGGTTCATAATCATACAATTTAATTTAAAAATTTCAAATAATTATGTTGTTTTGCATTATATAATTACACAAAATGTTACATTCATTTTATATTTCAAAGCTAATTAATGCAAATGTGAACTTGGAGTCATCTAAGTTTATTTCATTTTAATAAGCTCCTGTATTTTTGTGGAAACACAAAAGTGGACTATTTGGATTGCAGAGTATTTTTACTACGATGCTTTGTACTATGTATGTAAAGTAAAAAATACCTGGCTATTGGATAGCCTATGAAATGATAAACAGTTTTCTAGAGTGACAGCTCTGAGGACAGTGAGGTTAATGAGGTTACTGTGCAGTAATTAAACCCCTCATTACCCCACTTTGATGTTTGTTTTGGAGGGAGTTCTGTGATTGAATAGATAAACTAATAGCCTGATGACACTGTGGTCAGACTTGATCTTTTAAAGGGAAATAACATCTGTAAATCGCTCTTGTATTACCCAGAGATGTTTTGTTTTGTATAGCAAGGACTTTACAGTTTGCTACTGACTTTGACAACTGATGAATTCTTTAGCCAAGCAGGCAAAACATGTCATTACATTTTATATAAACACACTTTGACCTGGCAATTCCACTGCTAAGATTATACCTAAGAGTACTGAAACAGCAATTTAGAAGAACCTATGAACCCCAATGTTCATAGCAGCACAATTTATAATAGCCAAGTGTTGGAAGAAACCTAAATGCCCATAAGTAAGTGAATGAACCAAAAAACTGTGGTACATTTACACAATGTAATACTACTATGCAGTAGCAGAAAGAAAGAAGGAGCTCCTACCCTCTGCACCAGCATGGATGGATCTGGAGAACATTATGCTGAGTGAAATAAGCCAGGCAGTGAAAAACAAATACCATATGATCTCACCTATAATTGGAACCTAATCAACAAAACAAACAAGCAAGTTAAATATAGCCAGAGACACTGAAATAAAGAACAAACTGACAGTAACCAGAGGAGAGGTGGGAGGAGATAACAGGGGGAAAAGGGGAAAAGGTCACCAAGGAACATGTATAAAGGACACATGGATAAAGCCAAAGTAGGGTAGGATTGAGGGTGGGAGGTAGGGATGGCTGGGGCGGGGCGCAGTGGTGGGTGGAAAATGGAGACAACTGTACTTGAACAACAATAAAAAAAGAGGAAGAACAGACATTCATATCACTTAGGACAGGCTAAACTGCTATAACATATTGGACCCAAAATATATAATGTCTCCACGCCTTGGAATTTATGCTGAGCTCATGCAGACATCATACAGACATCTAACTTGGACCCTTCTATCGTTTCGTGATTCCCGGGGCGTGCATTCTCAAACGGGCACTGTCATCCAAGGGGGCGAAATAGTTTTTACAGGGTGTGGGGATGAAAACAACTTTAGATATTACAACAGGTGGTGGTCGGAGGAAAGGCCACAGAGTGTAAACAGATGTACAGTATACCTACGGTATGGAAATCTTGTGGGGAAGGAGGATTAGGAAAAAATAAAAGTACCTAAAACGGTTCCTTAGTGAAGGTATTAACAGGGAAGAGGGCTTGATTAAACACTATCCTAGGGCCTTGCTCTTGTTTCTTTGCTCCTGACAGAAAATGTTTGTGTTAGGAGGGCTTTATGGCCGAGCAGGGAGGTGTCCTGATATGTTCTCATCCATAACCATTTATCTACATGGAGTCATGTGACAGTCTAGATAGGTGTCCGGGAAAAGACAAAAACATTCTGTTGAATGGCTAGAGATCTTTAAATTCCAGCTCATATGTGTGTACCTGTCACAGAGGGCATGTTCAGGGCCTCTTCCCTGAACTATTTGCTGAGCTGATGGATGGACAACAGTCTCAAATAACTCAGATCCTACTTGGGAACTTGTCAGTGGGTTTGTGACCAATTCTGGAGAATTGAGTCTACTTGAATTTTACGAGATTCCTCTTAGTGTGGGCACTGCATAACCTTCCAGTATTTCTGTGAGTCTAGTCCAGGTTTTTGCTGTGCCTCTGCTTTCCATGTGATATGTTGACATTTAAATATGAACTTATATAAAAAGGTTTTATTGCGAATCTAGAAACACCTCAAATTTAAAAAATTGCTTTTAGAACAATTATTTGTGTAGACATATAATTTATTTTGAATTGAAAAGCCATGCTTTACAAAACTCAAATAACAAAAAAAAAATCATACCAGTATAGTTTGGGGTTGCTAATTTGGAGAAGATTATAGATAAAGATACCTGAACTATCTTAAAATGCAATCCATTCATATAATTATTTTTAGTGTCTTTGTTGGATTAGTATTTTTTATTGAGTTTATTGGGGTGATATTAGTTTGCACAACCATACAGGCTTGAAGCATACAGCTCAATAATATGTCATTGGCTCACTGCATTGGTCAGCCTTCACCCCAGGCAAAGTCTCTCTCTGGCCCCATTTCCCCCGCTCTTTGCCCACCTCCTCCTCCCCTCACCTACCCTCCACCTTTCTTTCCATCTGGCTATCACCACACTGTTGTCTGTGTACTAGATATGGTGTTTTAATCCCCTCACCTTCATAACACAATCTTCTGGAGAAAGTTCTAGAGACTGATGCTGTTCTTTAAAAAAAAAATGCTTAGCTCAGGATTAGAGTTGATGAAGTAGGGCTTGGAGAGGAAAGAATTAATTCTGTTATAAGAAACAAAAACCTGTGGTTGTAGACCTTCCCTCATCATGAATCATGCCCATCATCAAACGACTGTCCCCTTTCCTCCTCAGAGAATGGAGGGCCTTCTGTAGGTGGACCTTCATAATCCCTTCCAGTTCCCAACAGAGAGCACAGAAAGATTCCTCTCTTCCTGAATGTCCTTTCTGCTCTTGGATGACCGCACAGTAAGTCCAAGGTCCACCAGTCACCTTGAGAACAGACACCGAGTCTTATTTGGTGAACTGGGTATCCATTTTCAATGCTTTCCCTTGAAAATGTAGTGAAATCAGCCCAGTGCACTCAATAGAAAGATTCATGGGAGGGAAAATATCGTATCTCCTCTGTGTAATGTGTCTTGATTTTTAACTATACTGGACATGAAGCATTTGTATTTTTCTTCTCTCTCAGTGGTGTGTGGACTACTTAAGGAGAAGATAAAGTCATTCATCATGCTTCTTACCATAAAACAGACCCCTAAACTTGCTCATTCTGAAAAAGGTTCCTTACTATTTGTTCAAATAACTAGACAGTCATAGTGGAGTGAACTCTATAGGCATGAAATGACTCTGTAGACATAAAATTTAAAAGCCAGAAAGCAATTTCAACTTCCATTGGAGATGTCTTGATTTTCTGGGAACAATATTTTTTGGTACCAAATACTATGAAAGTCACTGGTATTTCAACATTAAGGGTCTGTACTTCTTACTGACTTACAAACTTTCTGATGTAATCAAAGTACATATTATTAAGTTGATTTTTAACTGACTATCCTCACTGTTGTATCACGTATTGTCCATGTCTTCCTGCAAACAAATTCGTTGTCACATTTGAGACTCTTATTGATGCCTAATTTGGCACTTTTTTCTGGCTCTACACTATTTCTACTCTGCAGGCCACACTTTCCTGTTTACTTATAGCTATTGTAAAGTACAGTTTGGGGAGGTAACCCGGGGTTTTTTTTTTTTTGTAACTTCATGACATGGATTCATTTAACAATTTGGGACCCTGGTTGGTGTGGCTCAGTGGATTGAACACCGGCCTGAAAACCAAAGGGTCACTGGCTTGACTCCCAGTCAGGGCACATGCCTGGGTTGTGGATCAGGTCCCCAGTAGGGGGTGTGTGAGAGGCAACCACACATGGATGTTTCTCTCCCTCTTTCCTTCCTTTTCCCTCTCTCTAAAAATAAACAAACAAACTTTTTTTAAAAGTAAAGAAAATACTAGTATAGAAATTTGAACACAATAGATAGATGTTTTGAAATACACACAGTAATGAAAGTTGCCATTCATTCAACAGTGTACTGAGCACCTGCCATCGAATTAGTGCTTTATACAGATCCAGTCATCTGATGCTGATCATATTAACAACCATGAGATCAGTATTGGCGTCACCTCTCATGAACATAAAATGTGAGGCCTAGCAAGGTTAGGAAAATTATTTGCGGTCACAAACCTTATCATGAACATAGCGAAATTTTAAAAGTAATCTTTATTTATCCACCCACATTTGGGATATAGAACCACTAACTTCTTTTTTGTGTGTGGTAATTGCCGAGGTCCGGGGAGGAGGGTGTAAGGAGGATAAATGGTAATGGAAAAAATTACAATAAAAAAACCACCCAACACAAACAAACAAAAAATACACCAATAACTTCTTATGGTCGATTTAATTTCCCAATTAACTAATGCTCACAGGAAAGTTAGCCATGTAGTTTATTTGACCTGACTTTGTTTTGCTGGCTGGCAACGCATTTTATAGTTTGTTGATTTCCTGTAGATAATGGATTGAAACTGTTTTTAATAGTGCTGGTTGCTGAAGCATGCTCTGTCAATGGAACCTGAGGTATCCCTCGTCAATGGCGTGGAAAAGCCTCTGAAGAACAGGAGTAAAGCAATTTGTCCTTGTTATTCCCAAGGGAGTATAGCCACACTCTTTGTTCCTGTGATAGGGTCCTGTAAGGATGGGGCTTTTAAATGTTGATATTGTAATTGTGGCTTATTATCGCTGATACCACTGCATTTTTTGATCTGGTATATTACAACAATGGACCTTGCACACTATTGACTTGGGGGAAAAGCATTTTGAAAGATGAGCTTCTGTAAAATAATCAATTTTTGTTCAGCTGTTCAAACATACATGGTGTGTATTCACTTTCCTATTTTCTTCTTCTCCAATATATTTCTTTGAATTTTTGGTTTAATGCCTTAGTTGTGTTTAAATATCCTTTGCTGCTTAGCACCCTGTAGATTTTCTGTAGCTTTACTACTTTTTATATTCCAAAATAATAGCAAAAGAAAAATCAGGATATATTGAAGTGGAACTGAAGTTCACCCACAGGTCTACCATAGACAAAACCACTCTTACTCTTGTTCTGTGTGCTTTTAGGCCTTTTCTGTGCTTTTGCATGTAAATTCTCTCTCATGTGCACGTGCATATTCTCAAAGACCCATGGAGCACAGCCTCTGTTTTCTTCTTGGCAACGCATTCTCATATTCATGTCTGTGCATCTGTATCATTATACTTGATTTATCCACACACACGCATATATATATTGGGTTCGCCAAAGAGTTCATCTAGTTTGTTCCTTACAATGGCTCTAGTAGTCCCCAGTTTTTAACTTCATTTGAAACAACTTTGTCAGATTGTATTGAGACAGCCATCATAGCAGCATGCATTTTAAAAAAACATAGAAATTAACGAATTTTTGTGCAGCTATTTCAATATTGAAGATGGAAGAAAATGCATAACATTTTGGGTATATTGTGCTTTATTACTTCAAGAAAGGTAAAAACACAACTGAAATGCAAAAAAAAAATTTGTGCAGTGTATGGAGAAGATGCTGTGACTGACTGAATGTGTCAAAAGTGGTGTGCAAAGTTTCTTGGTACTATTGATATTTTGGCCAAATAATCCTTTGCTGTGGGGCTGTCTTATTCATCAGAAGATGTTTAGCAGCACCCCTGGCCTCTACCTACTAGAAGCCAATAGCAGGAGATAGCCGACATATTCAAAATATCCATATCAATAAAGTTACTGGTGAAAATGAAAAATGTGTCTTTTATTTTATGGAAAAAACCACATGGACATTTTGGCCAACCCAATATATGAACATAAACTGATCTTATGTCTTTATTTTTAATATCATTTGAAATAACTTTCTGTGATCCTAATCTATAAATTACAGAACACGTACAGCCAAGGACTTTAGGAGAATTCTCAATTTTCGTACAACTGATCAAAACCAGAGATTTCTGATTCTAGGAAGCATGGCAGCCTTCCACTGTGGGTGCGCTGGTTGCCGGGTGGTGAGCTGATGTGGAGCCAGCTCTGGAGCTCTGAGAGGAAACTGGCTGTCTGACTACCGGAAAATGAAGAGTTCCCTTTCACCCGGGACTGCCCGATCGCACACCGTCTCCATGAAAACTGTGATGTGCTGTGCCTGGAATCATGCCTCAGTGGTGTGTGCCTGTACATTATCACCATAATAATTCCCAATGGATGCATCATGGACCCGAGAAGGTCTCAGAAGTACGAGATGCAGGATTTTTCTGGGAACGGAGAATTGGGTACGCAACACACGGGTGAGGACCAGCACTGTGGCCTTGACGTGAACTCTCAGAACAACTGGAGAGAAGCAGTGAGCATGGGTGTGCCACGTTCATGTAGAGAATAGCATTTATTTCTCCGTGAACTTGGGGAAATCTCTTTCCGCATCGCCCTACAGAAGGAGGAGCGTGGGTGGCCTGTGGTTTCTAGAACAGCTGTCTCATCTAGTTAGTTTCCTACCCAATCATGGAGAGAATAATCAAGGTGAAAAAAGGGCTAAAGTGAGAGCCTTTGACTGGAATTTGAAGTTTACACTTGCAGTCTCCCTAGTAACTTACTTACACGCCCCAGAATATAATGGCAGCACACACGTTACAATGACCTTAGGGAGCTTC
This sequence comes from Carollia perspicillata, assembly GCA_004027735.1. NCBI lineage: Eukaryota > Metazoa > Chordata > Mammalia > Chiroptera > Phyllostomidae > Carollia > Carollia perspicillata. The sequence continues at coordinate 12,888 of PVKM010040259.1, forward strand.
TAGTTAACCTTTCACCTTAACAATGGAGGGAAGGAGATGGTCATGTGTTTTCATTTTGCGGTGGACTTAGTAGTTTATTTTTGTTCCGTTATGTGTTGCTCATCTAAAATTTAAGAAATTAAGTGATATATTTGCTGAAGCGGCTTCCTCTTAATAAATTCCATTTTCAACATTTCTTCAAGTCTGTGTTCTCTATGTTCATGGCTTGAAATGAAAATTCTAAAAAATAATTTTATTTGTAGAGGTATCAGCTAAAATACACATCACTAAGTGTTTGCCATGAGCTAATATTTACTGTTGATGCATAAACTCAGAGGAAACTTTTGCCCCAGAGTAAATTTATTTAGGTTGAAATAAATGTTAGACGATTAATCTAAATTGTAGATGGTATGAAACTGACCTTGTGTGATTATTGACGAGGGAATGATTACAGCTGTATGTTTCAAGGAATGAAAAAATTCTGGAGAAGAGCTCCAAATTAATGAAATAAATTCCAAAGATCCTGGTTTTTCTAACAATTCCAAGAAAAATGTCCATGTAAAGGAAGGAAATTGCCTTCTAGTTGAACACAACGGCATCCATCAACTCCTTACTCTTGTATCTGTAAGTGCATGTGT